>JAKTZS010000001.1:339123-378336 GCA_030562575.1 Wickerhamiella parazyma
TTCTTCTCGGAGCACACGGAAAAGTTCCTTGGGCCTCTGCATCTCGTGAATTAGGCTCAGCCCAGACCCGCGCTGATTCATCATGATCTGGAGCTTGATTGTGATTCTGATTGAGGTGGCCACCATCGCCGCCATTGGCTACACTTTGCGGTACACTGTTCAGCACCGCAGTGGCCTGAACGAGCCCGAAAAGCTGCAGCGCATCTGGAGCCGCTCGGAGGAAATCAGGTTCCAGCCCGTGTTCAAGAGCATGATTTTCAGTATTGCCGTGGGCCACGGCGCCCCGGCGGTGTTTGGCTTTGCCGTGAGCCTCGGTTTGGCGGTGATTGGCTTCTCGGGGCACTTTTTCCGGCAGATCCAGGACTGGCTCAACTTGGTGGTGTCGTTTGTGTGTGCTGCCATTGGGCCAATGATCTACCACGCCTCGGGCGGCCAGCGTACTACGCTAAACGTACTGGCGCTGCTCACTTTCAACATGGTGATGGTGTACCTGGGCATTTACGAGACGATTTCCGAGATTAGCAAAAAGCCTCAGTACGCCGACAATGCAACCATTCTGTGGATGGCGTACTTTATCTCGCCGCTGGTCCTGACTGCTCTGCAGACGCCGTTTGCCCTGTGGGGCGCGGCTCGCCAGTTCCCGAGCGCCGCCCGCATCTACTCGAGCAGCGTGGTGCCCGACTGGGTGCGCCTAAACAAGACGATTGTTTTGGCTGCCGGGCCGCTGGTTGTGGTGCGCTTGCTGGCGCTCTGGGTGCACCTGGGTCTGGGCAACAAGACGTACCTCAACCGCATCGCCTACTACCTTGCCGACGCCATGCTGTTTAGCGTCGCAGCGCTTGCGGCCGTCATCTCGGTCAACCGTGCGCTGCTCGCCGAGGATTTCAGGTGGCAGTGGCGCAGCTTTTTGACGCCCGCGATCCCTCTTGGCGCGTGCGACGTGGTGACGACGGTGTTTGGCGGTCTGCTGGTCGAGAACCGCCTGTTTTTGACGCGGCTGTTTATGGCTGTGCAGCACATTACTATTTACGGCGCTGCCGGCGCGCTGGGCGCCTATGCGTATCTGTACCTGGCGGAGATGTATGCGCAGCAACAGCTGGGCGATTTCAACCAGAGCGTCGGCGACGAGCTGTTTGACTCGGATAACCAAGAGGAAACTATCTAAATATCAAACTAAATACAAAAACCCGGGCGGTCTGAAATTTCTTATTCATGAGGCAGACATTCACCGGTGTGGTTGTTAGCCAGGGAAAGATGGCCAAAACGGTCAAGGTGCAAATAAAAAAGGCCAAATGGAACCGGATCGTGTCCAAGTACGTGACCGACTACAAAAACATGCTCGTGCACGACGAGCTCGAAAAGTGCCGCGAGGGCGACGTTGTGCGCGTGCAGTACGTCCGTCCGCTGAGTGCGCGCAAGTCGTGGGCGGTTGCTGATATTCTGAGCGCGGCCGGTACCTCGTGGCAGACCTACCAGCAGGAGATCCCCGTCAAGGTGCGCCAGGACGAGCTGGCCAAGCTCGAGGCGTTCCAGCTCAAGCGCGCGCAGGTCGAGCAGAGCATCGAGGACCCGCAGGTCGCCGAGCTGCGCAGGCAGCTGCACGCGACAAAGACACAGCCCGAGGGCACGGTGCTGCTCGAGGTGCAGCGCCTGCAGGAGGAGCGCGACATGCTGCGGTATGAGGCGCAGGGCAAGCTCGAGCTTGTTGCCGAGGCGCGGCGTTTGCTTGCTGAGGACGTTTCGCGCGCTGAGGAGCTCATTCGCTCGCGCGGCTACGACCCGGAGCGCATGGGCCAGTCGCAAAAGAAAAACATTCTGGTGAGGGCTCTAAGTTAGTTGAGGTGAGGCTCTAAAGTTATGATGAGACTTTATGAGACTATGAGACTGTATATATGTATGCATAGGTTGGCGATGTCGCGCTCGCACTAGCGCTCGTGCTAGCGCGCGCTCCACTCGCGCTCGCTAAGTGAGCACAGCAAACGCAAGGCCGCCACCGGCCATGAGCGACACGCCGCCGTACCACAGCCAGTCAAAGTGGGGCTTTTGGCGGATCTCGGCGCCGGCGCCGCGCTTCTTGAGGTTGCGCGCGTTCTCGAGCGACCGCCGGATGCGGGCGCGCGCCGCGGTGGTGCTGGCGCCGTGGCTCGAGTTGGACGTCGGGTTCATCGTCTCGGTCGGCAGCATCTGCGGTGGCTTGTAGGCGAGGTACAGCGGGGGCATGAGGCCCCCGTCAAACTTGTAGAGCTGCAGCTTGTAGCGGCCGTGGTAGTTGTCGATCTCCACATACCACTGCTTGTAGAACTCGGTCTGGTTGTAGCGCGTGTACTCGCTCTCGGACCCCTGGTGGCAGGGGTCGCTCAGCAGCTGGCGGCCGTCGTCGGCAAACGGCGTCAGAGAGAGGCTGCCGTTGCTCAGGATCTCGTAGGTGCCGTGCTGGAAGATAAGCACGGCCGTGGGGCACGTGGGGTTGGACCCGTCGCTGGTGATTTGATAAATAGCTTCCTCCCAGTAGCCGTCGCTGGTGAAGGAGTACGACCATCCGGGGAGGCCCGGGTCGATGAGCAGCTCGTGCACGGGGTCGTAAAAATCGGGCCCAGTCACGACCATGCCCGATTTGGATTGCCAGGTGCCCTCGAGGTACGACTGGTCCGTCCAGGGGCCCATGTCCGCAATGGGGCCCGAGGAGGATGCGGCGGCCGAGGAGGAGGACGACGAGGATGAGAGCACGCTGGAGGCCGCTGCAACGGCGCCAACAACAGTTGTCGAGCTCGTGGTTGCTGCAACGCCGGCGGCCAGGGTTGTGCTTGAGGTGGCCGCCACGCCGGCGGCCAGAGTTGTGCTTGAGGTGGCCGCCACGCCGGCGGCCAGAGTTGTGCTTGAAGTAGTAGCCACCAAACCAGCAGCCAGGGTTGTGCTCGAAGTAGCCACGACTCCGGCGGCAAGGGTGCTTGAGCTCGTAGCAACCACGCCAGGCGTGCTCGTGGAGCTCGTCGCGAGGACGCCCGCGACGGTGGTCGAACTGGTCTGTGGTCCGGCACCGATTTGGCCTTGGCCTTGAGCCGCAGCCAGGGCAAACGCGCACACTATTATTGTCTGCATGCTGACCAAAAAGTGTCGGTGGGGGCTATGCTAAATATACGCAGGGGGTGGTGCAGAATGCACAAACTTTTGCGGCGCCATGCGCTCAACCCGCGATGTAGCCACCGTGTAGAAAAGCATGCCGAAAGGTAAAAGACGCGCCGACCCCCAGCCACTCTCCCGATCACCCCGCGACCACCCTCCCACAGCCTCTCCCCAGAGCCCCCCTCCCAAGCACCCCCCTGCACCCCCTGCACCCCCAGAGCATGCGATCAAATTATGCATCGGTCGATTGCGCAGCCTCAGTGGTATATTCAAACCACGCACACAACCCGGCAGACTTGCTCAAGCCCGATCGCGACTCGTACCTCCTCTATGAGTGCGCCTCCAACGACAAGACCGTACACATCCAATTGTGCCAGGATATACTCATAGACTCGTTCTCCCTGGGCAACTTTGAGCTGTTTAGCTCCAGCTTCAAGGACATCAAGCTCTACGGGACCGACCGGTACGCCTACGAGGCCACAAACTGGATCGCCCTGGGCTCCTATACCGGCACAGACCAGCGGGTCGAGCAGCTCTTTACCATTGATAGCCCGCACTGGGTCTCACACATTAGGCTGGATTTCCTTAGCCATTGGGGCGACGAGTTCTACTGCCCTCTCAACACAATTGCTATACATGGCACTACCATGCTGGATCAGAGCAAGACCATCCTCACCCCCGAAGAGAAGCACGCAGAGTGCGCGCAGAACCAGGGGGCAGACCCCTGCTTCGTGGTGCGCAGCCCGCTCGAGCGCGCGCAGGACTGCTCCCGGCCCAAGCTCGAGCACAATGGCGGCAGCGTCTACGAGGTGATTCTGACCAGGCTGCAGCAGCTGGAAACCAGAAACGACAAGACAAACACAGTGCTCAAGCAGATCAACTCGACGTATATCCGCGAGACCCACCAGCTGCAGGCCACGCTGCAAACCACGCTGGACCAGGTCCACTTTCAGCACCAGGTGATTGCCGTGCAAACGCTGCTGCTGATTATGGTGGTGGGGTACTGCGCGATCCAGGCCCTTGCGCGGCTCAAGCTCCACGACGACGAGGTTTTTCTGGGGTCCTCGAGCGGGATGTTTGGGTCACAAGAGAAGCTGCCTCGCCGGTACTCGGTCCTGGGGATCCCCAGCCCGGACGAGAGCGACGAGGACACGACGCTTACTTTGGAGACTTTGCATCAGTTGAGCGCTGCGCGTTCTCAGAGCAGCTAGTGGCAGTGGCAGTGGCAGTGGCAGAGTGCCGGCTTCAGCTTCAGCTTCTTGGCAATTAATTTATAAATATGCAGGCATTAGATTTTATTCATCTCAAATAAAGAGATTGTTGTGCGGCCGCTTCGGGGGATCCAGCGGGGTGATGGGCGGGCTCGAGCTCATGGAGTAGTCGAGAATCCCCACCCCGTTCTCCCGCGAAGACACCGTCAGAGGGGAGTCCTGAGCCGGCGGCCTGCTGCTGAGGCTCGAGGACGACCCAACCGACAGGTACGGCGGAGTAAACTGGGCGCGACCCATGGTGCTCGGCGGGGTGAGCGGCGCGTACATGGGCACGTCCAGCGAGATGGGCTGCGACGCGAGGCTGCTCATATCCTGGCGCGTCACAAAGTTGTCAACCAGCTTGGACACCTGGAACCGCTCAGCGGTGGCGTACTTGTCGGCGAGCGCCTTGGACGGGTGCCTAATCACCTCCATCAGAGTCTCGAGCAGCTGCAGCTCGGCGTCGTCGAGCTGGTGCGTGTTTAGCTGCGGGTAGAAGCTCATGATGTGCATGGCCAGCATGTGAATGGTGCGCGCAAGCAGCAGCGGGTCGCTGCCCACAAACTCGCGGTGGTAGAGGGTGATCTCGGCAATAAAGTAGCACAGCGAGTGCAGGGGCGGCGAGCTGCCGTGGCTCAGGTTCATGTTGAGGAATGTGTCCACCGTGCACTGCGTGATGGTCCACTCGAGGGTATTAAGGACGTGACGCTCCATTTGAATAAATAGTTCCTCTTGATACGCTTTGCAGCACATGTGGCTGAGCACCGCCAGCGTCGGCACGCGGCTCTTTTTGTCCTCGTACTTGGACGCGATCCACAGCGCCGTGCAGCCCACAAGCTGAAAGTGCTTGCGAAAGACAATGCGCCGCGCGCAGTACCGGTTCACGATATTCATCGCCAAAAAGAGCGTGCTCGGGTCAAGCTTGAGCTTTTGGTTGACGTCCACCATAAAGTCAATTAGGTAGGGCCACATGCGCCACTGGATCTCGGGCTGGACATCAATCATGCTGGGGTCCGGGCGCGTGAGCTGGTCCATGTGTATAATGTGCTCCACAATCTCGGCCTTGTACTCGGCCGCCGTGCGACGGCTGAGCTCGCGCTCGGAAACTGCTGCTTGATGCTCCACAAAGTGTCCCATTTGTTGAAAATTTGAACAGAAATTTAAAACAAGGAACGTCGACCAAACAAACGGTAGGTCAATACAGCGGGCCACCTGACCTTATATATATCCCGTGCCCCTCGCATGTACCCTGTATGCATGACCCCCCCCTTAATACTCGTGCATTAATGGCATGCAGTTTCCCAGTCAACCAGAGAAACTTGGACCGATGTATTAAATTGCACACAATCCCACAACTAAAACGCACTGGCGCCATCCCGTTTTGGCCATGGCCACATATTGAGGCATCATACCCTTGACGTTGACGCGCAGCTCATATGCACGAGGCGGCATAACGGCGTGCAGAATTCTCCACACACAAAGGGATCAATTAGACGAGTTGGAGCGGTAAAGCCGACAGACCGCTAGCCCTAAAGTTTAAATTGACACTCGAGTCGCGAAACAGACGCGTCGCGTTAGGGTAAGGTACACATTTAAATATTGGAATCACCTAGACGCCAGCCCCTGATGCATGCGCCGCGCGTGGGCTGAGCGCGAAAGCAGGCATTCCCCCCCCCCAAAAGTACATCCCAGCGCGAATTCAGGCTCTGAAAAATCTGGCCCCTTTGAATTGACCCCTTGATGCCTGATGGAATGTTACTTGTATGCATGACATAACCGATTCATGCCACTCCTTCCAAATTCGGAAATGGGTGCCAAATATTACCGTCACGGTTAATGCTGCAGGTCTCAGCTTTAATCTAGTTTATTTTGAAACGCTAGCGAATCTTTGCTTGGCCTCAATATCAAGAGTATCGCCAATGAGCCGCAGCCGCGACACTGTAGTGATGGCAGAGCCTGCGCCAAGTTTTGTGCGGCTCGAAGGCGGCATTGGCTTGCTCACGTTGATCTCGGCAATCAGCCAGTACAGGTTGGACTCGAGCTGCCACAGATAGTTGAATAGGCTGCCGCCCACGGGCGACGCGGCAAAGTTTGAGGTGTACTTGATGGCGCTCGCAAACACAGACGACTTGATTTCGCGGAGCGAGGGCCAGTCGACATTCTTGAGCGTCAGTACACCTCTTCCGTTTGAGGTTGTGCCCTCGCCAAACAGCACAATCACTTTGCCTGCTCTCTTTGCAGTGTCGACAATCTTGTCAATGGGCTCAGTCCTGCCCTGGGCCAGGTCGAGCGACAGGGCACGAGTCATGGCCTCGCCAAGCGAGACGGGCACGAACTTGCCGCTACTGGGCAAGACAAACTGGCAGTTGTACAGCGTGGAATACACAATCGGGTCCAGCGGCCCAATAAAGTTGGAGATCATCACGTCTCCCGGCTGCGCCTTTTGGATCCCGCTTTTCCGCACACTGGCCTTGCGTTCACCGTCGTAAATGAGCCGAATAATCAGGATCCGACTGATAAATGCCACGAGTCGCAAATATAAGGGGCCGAGGACTGGGATCCCACCCAGACCGGCGAACCAAACACTCACCAGGACAAATGGGTACAGTACCGCCGCAATCAAAGTCCTGGCCAGTCTTGTAATAAATGCCTCGGAGCTGGCCCTGGGAGGCTGAAACGGCGCCACTCCGGTTGCCTGGTCCCTAAAGTTTGAGTACTTCTCCATTAGTGTCAGCCAGGCAAGGCGAAATGCTCAAAGCGGTTCTCGAATCTGGTCGCACAAACTGGCTGCAATACCCAAGAAACAAGAGTTGGTGGAAACCGCTCTCGGGGTTGAGCATGGGGGTTGTTGGCGGCGTGGGCAAACTGTTTTGGAGAAGGCACAGCTTTCGCATGGACCACTCGGAGCGGCTTCTGGCGGCAATTTCTCGAGCACAACGCGAGCAACGCGGCCTGGTTACCGTCATGAACCATATTTCAATCTTGGATGACCCTCTGGTCTGGTCAGGGTGCCTCACTTTGCGGCACCTGGGCTCGGCCGACAAGATGCGATGGGTGCTTGGGGCCCGCAATATTTGCTTTAAAAACACACTCTCAAGCTGGTTCTTTTCGCTAGGCCAGGTCTTGTCTGTGGAGAGGTTTGGCGCTGGCCCTTTCCAGCCGGCAATTGACTCGGCCGTGTGGCTCATGGAGCAGGGCAAGTGGGTGCACATGTTCCCCGAGGGGTTTGTGCACCAGCCGTACCCCCCGTATGAAAACACAAACAAATACTACAAATGGGGGGTGTCGCGAGTGGTTCTGGAGCCGTCCAAGCCCCCCATAGTTTTGCCCATCTATGGTACCGGCCTGGAGAAGGTGTTTCCCGAGGACCTACCCAAAAAAATGCTTGGATACGGCTCTAATGTCAAGGCGCACTATAGAGTTGGCCAGCCCATGGACTCTGACCAAATTGAGCGCTTTCGCAGCCAGTGGCAGGCCCTGTGCCGCGACGGGGAGGCGATGGATCTAAAGGACGGGGCCGAGGCGCGTGACTTAAGAAGCAGAGTGGCCTTTTATCTGCGCCAGCAGGTGCTGGCGGTCCGTCGCGACATGGGATTTAGTGACGAGACGCTCGACATGGGCATGGCTGAATTTTGGAAGAGCAGCGAGGTAGTCAAGCTGAAGCAGCTCAAGGAAAAAGATCCAAGAAAGATGCGAGAGTGATATTTATACATATATACATTAGAGCTTGCGGGCGGGAGCGATCTGCTCGCCCTCCTCGACCGCTGGTCGCGAAGGCCCCGGCCATGACGGAGGAAGGATACCTGCTCTCTTGAACAACTTTGCGACAGGGTCCGTGGGCTGCGCACCAACACCGAGCCAGTACTTTGAGCGGATAAAGTCGAGCTTGACGTCTTTAATGGGCATTTCGCCGGCCTCTTGTTGTTGGGGGCTCAGAGGGGTGGCCACGGGGTTGTATGTGCCAATAACTTCGATAGGGAAGGCGTCGCGGGCCTTTTTCGACTTGGCCACAACAATATTGTACACGGGCTGGTGTTTGCGGCCAAATCTGGCCAGTCTAATTCGCACTGCACCTTTCATGAAAAGTCAGCAGATCGCGCGAGCAGTGTGGAGCCATAAATGCACAAAGGCTTGCAATTGTAGCTAGATAATTTACACAAGAAACCACAGCAGGGGGCCCCAGGGCCACGGTTTTCCGACCGTGGGGTCAGCATTTCCATGGGCACTCTACCCAAACTCGGCCCCATCTACTTGCTCGCTCTTACTCACCCACAGCCTGGCGATGGAAAAGGACGGCGAGGGCCTACAGGCCGAGGCGTCGACGCGTATCAACATTGAGACGCTGATGAGCAAGTTTCAGTCCAAGATTGGCGACAAATGGGACGAGTACCGTGATGCCCTGACCCATTTCCTGATGGGCAAACTAAGTAAAAAAGAGCTCACAGAAACGGTCTCTAGGCTGCTAGGAAAGGACGTGCACATGCACAATTATCTACTGCTGAGTGTCTTGGCCAACGCGTTTCGCGAATTGCCTCCTGGCGAGGACACATCTCTCAGTGGATGGAAGCAAAAGACCTCCACCCAGCACACAGACACGCCAATTGAGCTCCTGCACAAGGAGATTATGACCCTGCCTCCAAGAGAGCGGCGCAGAATCCGCAACATCACCAAGGACCCCGCGAAAAAGCTGCCCAACCCACCACCGTCAATTGTGGCTACTCGCCAAGCGATGTTACCCAAAATCCCCTATGTTCAGGACAAGAAAAATAACCCTAGGCCACCAGCGAAACGTCGTGTCGAGAGCCCCAGCGAGCCCCTGGACGGAGTGCATCCCCCAAGGCTGTCTGGGCCATTAATGTGGACTCAGGACATTATTCACGGGTTTGATACCCCTCTAGCGTCCGAGTCGTACGAACTGCCGAGCGACCAGAATGTGGGAACGCGAATGCTCGGAATTGCACTCGAAAACGGGCTGCTCAGAGGCATCGACGCCGGCACCACCGACATTATGAACGCCTCGTTAGAGGTCTACATGGACTCGATTGTCTCGCAAATGGTGGAATTCTCGCGTAATACTTCGTCTGGCCGCCAGACATTGACGGCTGCTGATTTGGACGCCTTTTACAATGCCAATGCAATCAGCTTCCAAGAAACACTCTCGCCAATATACCGCCTCAAGGCCGAGATGTTGAATGATGAGGAAAGCGAGCCCATCGCCCCAAATCCAGCACATCAAGAGTCTCTGCTCGAGATGCAGTCGAGATGCAGGCCTCATAAACGAACTGCCCAGGAGGCTGAGCTGGTGGAGAACTCAGACAAGGGAAAGAGCTTTGTGCGGCAGCTCTTGAATTAATATTTATCGGTAGCTATCTAGTTTGGCGTCACCAAAGTCCATCATCACCAACTGGGCACACAAAAAAGTTGGTGTCAGCATGATTCGCAGGTTTCATGGCTCTGCGGCTGCCCAAATTCAGGTGAAAAACCTTCTCAAAAGTGTGGGTAGTGCTTGGACAAAGGCCCCGTCGCAGGCGATGAGCCCTCAGGTTGTCCAGGCCCTGCAAACGCTGCGACAAAGTCTCGGCACAAACTCTGGTGTGCGCCAATCAGTGCTAGACTTGCTGCAAAAGATCGACAAACAGTCCCACTCCCCGCAGATTTACCAAGCCCTCGATAAATCTCTTGCAACCAACCAGTTGGAGGTCGATGACCTGCAGAAAATGTACCAAACGGTGGTTACTGCCGATTCAAAGGGCGACCTCACGTCCAAGCTATTTATTAAACTGCACAAATCCTCAAAGTTACAGAGCGCTGTTCATGCCCAGAATTCCCTGCTCTACTTTGAGTGGCTCATCAAGAACAAAACCCCGAGCCAAGCAGTCAAGTTTTTGCAAGGTGTGCTCAAGCAATTTAGCTTGTCTGACGAGCAGATCTCGGTGATTGTGCAGCTCCTCAACACCAAAGATGGGGTTTGTTTGTTACCTCAGGTGTTTGCAGCCCTTGAGTCGTTCCCCAGCCCCGCGACTATCGAGGCTGCCATCCTCAATATAGTCGAGTTCAAGGACACGCAAGCTCTGGAGAATCTTACCAACGTGCTTGTAAAGTCATCTCCGTTAGCCAAACGGTCCATGATTGTGCTGCTCGACGCCCACCTCACTTTGGATACCAATGGCAAGCGTGTCTTGAAGCTGATGCCCAAAGACGATTCCTTGGCGTACCTTGAGCTTTTGCTCATGGCAACAATGCAATTTGGAGTGGAAAAGTTTACTGGCGAGGCTCTTGTCAGTAGCATTAGGGCTCATACTGACAAGGTCAAGGAGACGACGGATCTTTTGCTGCAATGGGAAATGTACAGCAAGACCGACATTAAGGATCTGATTGAGTCTTGCGATTCATGTGAGGTGGATAGCCTCACTTTGAGCGGGTTGTTGAAAATCGCTGATGTCGCACGCCGCCCAGAGTCGGATATTGCCGCCACGCGTGAGCACTTTGAGCAATTAGGAATTCATATGAATGCCGCGGGCTATGCCATTTTGATACGGAGAGCACTTTCAGGGGTCGAAATCGACAAGGCCCGCAAGCTCTTTATCGAGAGCGTACAACAAGGCGTAGATTGGGAACAAAATAACGAATTGCATGCTTCGGCACTGTCGCAGCTCTTGTGTGAACTTTGCAAGTCCACACATTTGGACGAGTCCATCAAGTTTGACACCTACCAGCGCATCAGGCTGGTGGTGTCTGGAATCAGCTATGATGCCCAGCTTGAAATGCTCAAGATGTTTTTGAGCCGCGAAAACACCAGCGATCTAGCAACTTTTCTGATTGAGCAATGGGGAGAGGCCCCTAACCTGAACTGGCACTCGCACAAGGAAATGTACACTGCCTTTTACGACCAACTTATGGGCACTTCTGACTATAAATTGGCATGGGAGCTATACAGGATCTTCAATACTACGATAAACTTGCCTCACGAGTCGTACATGCCAATCCAACAAAAATTCTGCTCGCTAGGTCGGCCAGATGCGGCGCACCTCATGTTTAGGCACCTTCGCAACAGGGCCAAAAAGGAGGGCATGCCGCCGCCCTCGAGACAAATGTATCTAATGTTGTTTGTCGAGTACGGGAGATGGATGTACGAAGAAGGAATGACCGAGCTCGAGGCATATCTACGAATGGATCTCAATACCGAGCTCGATATTGATCTGATGAATGCAATGCTAATTGGCTACTCTGCGCTATCAGACTCGCCCAAAGTACGGGATCTGTGGTACGAAACAAACGGGTTCGCGTTTGGAAAGGGGTTTAATAACCTGACCGCGACTGCTCTTCTCAAGCATCTGGCACCCATGAGCCTAGAGGCAGTGGACGATCTTTGGTGCGAAATGCCTAGTAAATACGGTATCAAGGCTAACGAGGACAACCTGTGCCAGTATATTGTTGCCAATTGCTACCACGGTTACTACTCTCGTGCCCTGGAAATTGTGCGCGAGGCGCCTAAACTCTATGGGGTACCCATCAGCAAAAATATTATTTCAACGCTGTACAATTGGACTTTAATAGACTCGCGAAAGGAAAAAGTCAGCAGCTGGGCATCTAAAGAGTTCCCCGAGGAGTGGGCAGCGCTCAAGTCTGAAAACAAGCTCCAGCAAATTCTGGTGGAGAACCCAGATGGAGATTCAGACGACCATGCTCGGTATGAAGCTATAAGAGCTCTAAAAAATCAAACAGGAGGGCCCCTATTACAGGCCATGCACAAGACTACAGATGTCGATTAGGTAAAATAATTTTTCAGTTTCTTAAACTTTTCATGCCCAAGCGCGTCAAGACATTGGAGGGTCGCAAACAAAAGGAAGAGCCCGTGGAGGAGTCTGAATCGGAATACTCGGAGATCGAGCAGAGCGACGCCAGTGGTAGTAGCGATTCTGAGCTTGAAGTAGATGGCGAGGACGACGATGAAGACGATGATGATGTCTCTGATGCTGCGTCTGTTTCGAGCTCCGAGCAAGAGCAGGATGAAGACGACAAGTTTGCAGAGAGCATGTCCAAAATCCTCGCATCTAAGGTCAAGGTCAAGGATCGTGAAAACCCCATCATGATCCGCAATAACCTCAAGGCAAAGGAAATCGAAGAGTCCAAGCTCAATGCAAAGGCCAAAGCAGCCCTCAGAGCTGAGCGGTTGCAAAATAAGGATAGGGCGCGCGTCAAGGACGTGATCCCCAAGGACCCCGAGGCGGCTGGTGACGCTCTCTCCCGTGAAAAGGCCCTGAAAAAGATCGCCCAGAGAGGTATTGTGAGGCTTTTCAATGCTGTTAACCAAGCCCAGAGAGTGGAGGCTGACGGTGCCGAGGAAAAGAAGCAAGACAAGGTCACTGCCATGTCAAAGGATAAATTTTTGGACGTTATCCGCGGGGGCTAAAGTCAGGATCTATTTATTATTATATACATTGTGTCTATCTGTTGAAATCCTTGGCCTGCAAATTGCGAGTCATTGCCGGTAAGGCCACCCTAATGCCGTCCATGCTCTTGTCCATGATAACTTGGCAGCCAAGGCGGGAGGTCTCTGTGAGCCCAAACGCCAGATCAAGCATATCGTTTTCATCATCGCTTGGCTCCTCCATCTCGTCAAAATACTCGGGGTCGATAATCAAGTGGCACGTTGAGCATGCGCAGCTTCCGCCGCAAGCGCCCTCGACGTCCAAGCCATTGGCCTGGGCAATATCCATGAGATTATCGCCTGCTGCGACCTCAAGCTCGATTTGATTCCCCTCTTTTGTGATGAATGTGACGTGCAGCTCCTCTCCTGGCTTGGGTTTGTGAACATGGCCGTGGAAAATAGGCTGCGATGTGTGGAAGAATTTTGCAGGGGCGATTCTGGGAATAGTTGGTACTCGCAACACTCTGGGCTGCCTCGCCAAACAATGAAGAGCTCTAAACATATTTTGGTTTAGGAATTTGTCAGGTCAATTATCGGGTCTCGACTGGCCACTAATATCCCCGGCAAAAGTCAGCGGAATATCGGCGATTTGAGGCTCGCGCGATGAACGTGCTTGTTTGCCAAATGTTTCAGTGTACATTGGGCACCTGCAGGTGTCGTTTCGGTTCCAAGCGCGACGCGTATGTGGGGTGCATCTGGGCCCGCAATTGAGGGCGCGTAATGCGCAATCAGATTAGATGCACGTTTCTGCACTGAGCACCGTTTTTTTTCGGCCCAAAAACGGCTGCTTGTGTTGCAACATTTCTTGTGCATATGCACTGCGGCGCGACCTTAAAAACGCATGCAGGGCCCAGCTATATAATGCCTGTGCAAGGATACGTAGCTCTTATGCTCAGTTACTTTGCCCTCTTGCTCGCCGTCCTCGCTACCGAGACTGTGTACCGGACCACTACTGTGACCACAATTTGTTCTGGCGATTCTGTGGTTCACAATGCATCTACTGCCATTGCGAGCGCCAGCGCTCATGATGTCTCTAGCACTAGTGTGAGCGCTTTTGTGTCAGTCTTGGAGAGCTCCAGTGCCTTTAGCAGTGCCGCTGCCTCCAGTGCTTTGAGCAGTGCCTCTGCCTCCAGTGCCAGCTCCAGTGCTAGCTCCAGTGCTAGCTCCAGTGCCAGCTCCAGTATCAGCTCCGTCATTGCCAGCGGGACCCAGACTAGCACACCCGCCTCTGCCAACGCCGCCGCCCGCGTCGTGGTCCCTATCAACATCTTCAACATCATGGCCTGGTAAACTACCTATTTTTGCATTTAATCATATCCTAGCTTAGCTTAATCTGTCCCACTAAAATTGCGCACAGCAAGGCCCCTCGCAGCTCCACGGATGCATCGCTCGGGCTCTGCAGAAATTGCGATTTATGTGGATATGCACCGCATTGAGATGCTCATATTTGGCCAGAGGCTACAAAAAAGCAAGCTTGTCAACTATCTACGCTCTCATACCATGGGCGATAGCAACTAAGGGCTCGCCAAATACATCGAGCATAGAGTACAGAAATAGTATAACACGTCTTAATCTACACAAATACAGAGATTAAAAGACGACTGAGCTCGGGGAACACCACTACTGTGCTGCAAAGGCCTTCTTCAGGAGGTGACCCAGCCTGAGATGAAGTCGAGCACTGCGAGTCGCGCAGCTGGGAGTTTGTGGGTAATTGTCTCTGCAATACCTCATGAGCTCAACATCTCTCCTGAGTCGCCGCGAAGCCCACCTCAAAGTTGTTGGATCTGCCACTACCGCCAAACTCACAATGTCGAGGTCATCGCACAGTCCGTCGGCGTGCTTGAGATTGTTGGGATCCATGCTGATAGCCGCGGCAACAATTTCGCGGTTGTTGCGTAAATACCCAGCATGTTCAAGACACTTGGGGTTTCTCTCGACACACTGCAAGACAAAGCTCTCAGAGCACCTTAGTCGATCAAATAGAGGCGAGCTCAACCTGACGGAGTTCTCTGTTACCCATTGAATCACCTTCTCGTTGTTTTGAATGTATAACTTGTCCATCAGGCCAGGCATTTGGCTCACCCACATGTGCATGCTACCCAGATTTCGCTCAAGCGCCTCAAGCATAAACTCCTCATTGCACAAGAGTTTTTGCGAGCACATGCGCCAATGGCCCCTTGCAAGCAATGTGAAATTTGCCTCCCGATCGTCAATGTAGGGGTTTGCGAGGGCAGCGCCGGCGCACGACAAATGACATGCCATTCTCAGAAAAAGAGCTCTGTTGCCATTAAATGGGGTGATAAACCTACTAGGCACCCTCCAATCACAAATCTCAGGGAGCGGGTGCGACATCCAACATTGCCACACTCTTTGGTCAAAGTGCACGAGTTGTCCGCCAAGGCTGTAACACGAGCGTGAGGAGTGTACCTCAGAGAACTTTGTGACCAAGTTGAGCTGATCGTAAAGCTCAGTGCACTCTTTGATGCTAATCTCTGAGTGGGGAAAGTGCCAGCCCCGCCTGTTTGCTGGTAGAGCGCTCAGCCAATTGAAATAGTGCGCCGCAATACCCTCAAGCCTGTAATCACCATAGACATAGATGTTTTCTATACCGCGCGCCTGGTGCACGTCGAACCTCTCCCAGGCATAGTCACTCAAAAAGAAGCTGCGTGACTCCCGATTGACTTGGGCCAAAGTAATAAAGACTCCCATCTCCGTCTTGTCCAAGTACTCAACGAGAACCGCAAGTGCGGGTCGGGGTAGCATATGTGCAATGTGTCGAGGTGATCACTTTTATAGGGTGGTGCGAAGTTTCCGCATTGGGGTTACAGGTATGTGCTGCCAGCAGGGATTAGAAAAATTCGGGGCAAACCATTTGTTTTGCGGGAAATACCTAGACTGGCTTGACATTATGCGTGGGGGCTTGCAGTAAAAAGCAGGTTAGCCAAAAACTAGCAAGGCCCTGGCAACTGTTGACAGTTGCATTTGAGAGATTTGGCACTGTCGGTACCACTCATAAAATGCAGCTCAAGTATAACTATGCTAGTTCGTTTAGCGGTGGTCGGCTCTTGCGGCTCAAAGTTGCCCTGGCAAGGCCGCGGCCCCAGACTTAGATGTGATCGCGTTTGATGGCTCCTTTCAAATCGTGGTACCATCTCGGCTGATAGTCCGGCTGTTCCGGCTCATTTGGGTCTGGCACGTAGTTCTCGTATAGCCCGCCAAGGAGAGTCACCAGCTGGGGATCCGACGGCGCATAGTACTCGTACACCCGCCTGAGTGCCCCAAACTGGGCAAAGTTATCAAACTTGTACGAGATCCAAAGTAACAAGATAGGAGGAAGTAGTAAAGACGGCCTGGATTCGAGCCAGCTGTCGGCAAACATTTCTACTATCCAGACATTGGCTTCGTTCTGGGGCATAAACGCGATCCCTGTTGCATGCACGCAGCGAATAAACTCCTGGCCCTGTCGATCAGTCTTGTGGGTGGTCTGGAGCAGGAGCTGGCACTGCTCTTCGTTCAACTTGGAGTGGAGCTCAGGGATAGAAGTCAAGAGAAATAGCATGTTGGACTTGTCGAGGAGTGGCAGCATCTCGCGCATGAATGAAGACCATGCTGGAGCAGACATGGAGATCAAACAGAGACTGGCGCGGTGTAATATGTGATGCCACCATGACCGATTTGAACATTATAGGCGACCACCCGTCACATTGATACTTTGGATTAAGGTAGTTTGCACATGTGTATATATTAATCGGCGTTTTTATCAAACTGGTTCCTGCCTCTTTGCTTGCTTCAGGACTGGTGCCCGAGATTGGCACCACTTACACGAATCGGCACAGAGGCACTATCAAGGGACTCTAGGGTCGATATGAATCTCGAACATTGAGCTCGCAAACAAACAGGCTGATACTAGGGCTTTACAATTAGCTGTCGCTGCTCGGGGCCAACTAGTACCGACACCCTAACCCCTGTTGTACCCCCCACAGTGAAACCGAGGAAACTCCCCGCTTGTAGTTACCCATCATGTCGCACGAATTCGACGAGTACGACTTTCTGGCCGCCAAGAATCTCAAGCAGCCTAGCATCTGGGACAGGATCTGGATGGGTGTAGTGATTGGCACCTTGCCGGCCATGTGTCTGTGGTGGATCCCAAAGTACTACTTCAAGGGCCACGAGCGCAAGCTCGTCACCTACCTGGGCTCTCAGACCGGCAAGTTTGTGATGCGCTCCACGAATCTCGAGCAATTGAGGCTAGTAGTGCCGCCCCGGCCGCTTCGCCTGGAGCTTGAATCAAGGGCGCTCAAGCAGATCGGGACCGCCTACAACAACTACAACAAATATTTTCCTGTCAAGGGCGCCTCTGCGCGTTGGCTCGTGGAGACTCCGGACCGCAGCCCCGAAGACCCCGTCGTTTTGTACCTTCACGGCGGCGCCTACTTTCTCACCACAATGCCCAAACAAGTGACCTGGTGCCTGAGTCTTAGCAAAAAGATTGATCGTTTGAGCGTTTTAGAGGTCGACTATACCGTGAGTCCCAACGCCCAGTACCCCACGCAACTGAACGAGGCTGTGGCCACCTACCTTGAGCTGCAAAAGTCGTGCAAGCGCATCATCGTACTGGGTGACTCTGCGGGCGGTCATTTGACGATTTGCTTGCAAAAGTATCTGCACGAGAACTCCATCCCCAAACCGTTTGGAGTTGTGCTGGTCAGCCCCTGGACTGAGCTGTGGCCGCGGTACGACGGCTCGTACAAGGAGAACACCGACCGCGACTATTTGGAGATCTCCGAGGGGCCTCCCTTGTACTTTTGCACCCCGGAGGAGATCAAGTCGCCGTACTCCAACCCGATGCGCGGCGATGCAGAGTTTTGGCGGGGCGTGTTTGACAAGAATACACTCAATGTATGGGGCGAGCACGAGCTTCTGCGCGACACCTGCCGTGAGTTTGGCGAGGTGGCCAACATCACTGACTTTTATGAGCAGCCCCGAGGAGTGCACGATGTGTTGGTGGTTGGTACCAAAAACACCACCACCGATTTCATCGTACAGCGGGTGGCGTCGTGGCTTGGCCAGACGTATAAGCCGGCGAATACTTCAAGTTTGTAGGATTTATCGATATTTGGCTGTGCAGAGTCTGGCACCAGGTATCCACCGTTGGGGGAGTGTTTAACCTCGAGTTGCCTGGGTAAACTCTCCAAACATTCCTAAATGCTCGTGAAAAGCTCCAACCCAACACCGCAACGCTCCAGGAATGGGCCCCTTTGCTCGCTTAGCGGAGCCTGCATATTTGCAGGAGCGCGTCGTTTACTGTGGCTGTGCAACGCCAAAATTAACAGGGCATGAACCAAGTGTCTGTATCGCCAAGATCGAGCGACCACGTGCTCCAACGAGTCGTGGAATGTGGGGTCGATGGGGTCGCGACCCACGTTCTCGACTCGCGATGCCCATAAAATAAAACTCTTTTAAACTGATCAATATCCAAGCCCACCGCGCACCATGTTTGGTAGTTTGGAGTTTGGACTCAATCAATCTTACTCAGATGCCATCGCTGCTGTCCAAGTACCGCAGTAAAAAGAGGGATAGCTCTGCCGATGATGGTAGTTCCTCGCACAAAAAGGGTACCAGCGACGCGAGCTACGACAGCAGCATTCTATCTCCCGGCAACAGTGCTGGGCGCGGCCTCAATAGCCCATTCATGGGCGACAAGGAACACATGTCTCCCCCACGCGTTTCGCAGCCTGGTGCGGGGCTGAACTCGCCGCGTCAGGCGCCACGGCCACAGAACGCGCACGGCGCCATGTCCCCGGCGCCACCTCTGCAGTACCTGCCTGCTCAGACCCAGCCGCTGGGGCACCCTCAGGGAACCCCTCAGGGAACCCCTCAGGGGCACCCTCACGGCCAGGGCCAGGGCCTCAACAAGAAAAAGTCCTTTGACAGACCGCCTGCGCTCACAAAACCCCCGCAGCAGCAGCCTGGCCAGCAGCCTGGCCAACAACCCGCCGGCCAGCAGCAGCGCGCGCGTCCCCCGCAAACACCGACTCAGGCCCTGCCCGTCAAGGACCGCCTGGAGCGCACAAGTCCTTCCAAGGATCGCCAGGACCCCTGGGCCGAGTGGCAGATCAGGCGCGCGTGCCCCAGCGCTCGCTTCGGCCACTCTGCAAATAACGTGGCCGCGCGCGAGGGCGAGCTGATCATCATGGGCGGTATCCGTGACATGGACATTTTGGACGATCTCTGGGTGATTGACACCACCTCGCTCACCGGGTTCCAGGTCAAGAGCGAGGGCCCCTACGTGGGTCCCCGCGTGGGCCACGCCGCCCTGACTCTGGGCAACGCCTACATCATGATTGGTGGTGACACCAAGATCAAGGAGTCGGACCCGCTCGACAACAACCTGTACCTGCTCAACACCTCCACCTTCAAGTGGACGGTGACGGAGCCCACGGGCCCGCGGCCCAGCGGGCGCTATGGCCACTCCATCTGCTGCATCGATGTGCGCATCTACATCTTTGGAGGCCAGGTGGACGATCTATTCTTTGACGACATGTGGATGTTTGACCTGCAAAACCTGCGGCCTCCCAACGCACGCTGGGAAAAGATCACGCCCAGTACGCCGCCCCCGCCTCCGCGCACCAACCACACCGTTGTTTCCTTTGACGGCAAGATGTACCTGTTTGGTGGCGCTAATGGCGATCTGTGGTACAGCGACACCTGGTGCTTTGACCCCACTGACCAGTCGTGGACTCAGCTCGATTGCACCGGCTACGTGCCCGCCCCCTGCCAGGGCCACGCTGCCACCATTGTGGGCGACGTCATGTACGTCTTTGGCGGCATGTCTTCTCAGGGCCTACTCATTGGGCAGCTGTTTGCGCTCAAGCTAACTACTTGCAAGTGGTACACTTTCCAGAATTTGGGCAGCGGGCCCAGCCCTCGCTCGGGCCACTCGCTCACCGCATTTGAGGAGGACAAGATCCTCGTTTGGGGTGGCACCGACCAGAGCAACACCGCCTACGTGCTCGACGTCTCACGTATTTCCTACCCTCCTGATGATGAGATCGACAACTCGTTCGAGTCGCAGGGCGAGGCTCTTGTTGCTGGCCACACAGCGGGCTCCACCACCGCGCTCGGCAACCGCGCCAGCATCGTGGCCGACACTGCGGAGACCCACCAGCCCACACACGAAAAGAGCAACGCGGCGGCCCGCAACTCGGTCATTTACAGCCGCACGTCTTGGTCCCCGCGTCGTTCCCTCAACCCGTCTCACTACGAGTCTGCCGAGGATGTGAGGCCCGATATTGACGCTGAGGTCCCCGGTATTGGCGACGACAGCTACAACAGCTACGACCAAAGTGACAACTTCACCAGAGGCGATTCTGCCTCGGGCGCCACCCCCACTGGGCCCGACTCGAGGTCTCTGGTCGACGAGCGAGAGCGCCGCGAGAGCACCGACCTCAACACGCCCACTCAGCCAGCTCGTGTGACGCAGGTTAGAGACAGCACAATTGAGCCCAAGTCGCCCAGTCTGATCAAGGGCGCCATTTCCGGTGTTGCTGGCGCGGCGGGTGCTATTGGCGCCGGCCTTTTCGGAAAACAGGCGCTGGATGCCGATTCCACAACAAGCGTTCGTGACGAGATGCCTGGTTCGTGGGCTCAGACCAAGGCCGAGTCCAGCGGCAGTGGCAGCGATGAGCATGAGCACGTGCGCGGCCAGCCCAGCGCTGAGAGCTTGCAGAGGCGTGATCCTACTCAGGAGCACCCCGATGGTGCTTTTGCCCAGCCGCAACAGCAGTACTCCATTGCCAACGACGAGTCCCCTTTCCACTCCCCGTACCCCCAGGCTCAGTCCTCGTTTGACGGAGACTTTTCGCGGTCATCTGACCAGGGCGAGCATTTGAGTGACGCCAAACACTCGCCGTTTGCGGTCGAGACAGCCTCTGCGCGTGGCTTCCAGTCGCCGCAGCAATACAAGGCGCACGAAGTGGATCTGGGCAGCGATGGTCCCTTTGATCATACGGGATTCCAAGGTGCTCAAGTGGAGCCACAGCCCTCGTTTGTACAGCGCCCAGATGCCTCTGAACCGGCTGTGGCCTCTCATGGTGATACGGGTGCAGCGGTCGCGGCAGGCGTTGCAGGCGCGGCAGGCGCGACCGGCGGCCTCATTGGTTCCCGCGTCTCTAGCGGCCAGAGCGCGCACAGTGTGCAGAGCGCGCAAAGCTCACGCAGCCTAGGGTCGCCCAAACCCGCACCCCCCGTGCAGCCTGCTCAGCTTGCTCAGCCTGCTCAGCCGCAGGCCAGGCAAGATATCGACACTCACCTCAAAACCCTGGAGGCCGAGTTTGCGCGGGTCAAGCAGGATATGCAAAAGCAGGCCGAGTACGCCACACAGCGGATCCAGGAGCTGGAGCAGGAGAACCGCGCTCTCAAGGCAGGCAGTGCCGACGGCAGTGCCGACACCGGCGCGAGGTCGCTCGATGCACCGCAGGGCGGAAACGGCAGAGACATTGACTATATGCAAAAGTACTCTGCCGCGCAGCGCGAGCTCCTCGACGCGCAGGAGCAGCACGCAACTCTCAAGCACAGCCACGAGCAAGTGCAATCTGAGCTCGCCCAGCACCGCGACGATAACGAGTATCTCAGGAGCACCATGGACCAGCACATGCAAGTCATTGAACGCGTAAATGCGTCGCTCGAGCAGGCTCGCCAGACAGCGCAGACCTACAAGCAAGAGAGGGACAGCCTATCTGCCGAGAACGCCAGCCTCAAGCAGCAGCTCGACGAGCTGCGGGACACGCACGTCAACAGCACCTCCGACCTCAACAGCGACCTGAGCCAGCTGCTGGGCCACTGGAGCGGCTACAAAGAGCGCAGCACCTCGTCGAGGGCGTTGCCTGCGGCGGCCGATAGCCACTACCCCGAGCTGTACGAGAAGCAAAAGGCCGCGCACGGCGAGACGCAGGCGCAGCTCGACGCCGCGTACGCTGAGATCGCCGGGCTGCGGCAGCGGCTGGACGCGCAGCCCGATATTGGCAGCATCAAGCAGAGCCACGAGCAGACAGTGAGAGACATGAAAAACGAGCACGACTCCCACTTGCAGCAAGTGCACGCAACCACTAGCGAGCTGCAGAAAAAGTACACCGAGCTCGAGGCCAGCTACAACGAGTCTCTGGAACACTTTGAGAGCCAGCGCCGTGCGCTGGAGCTCACCCGTGACGAGCTCAACCGTGTGAACCACACAAACACCAAACTCCAGGATGAGCTATCGGACGTGCGCATGCAGTTGCAGGACCCCGACGCCAGCACCGCGTCCACGACATCCAATCGCCACGCAGAGGTGGTTGTGCGTGGGCTCAAGGCGCGTGTCATTATCCTCGAAGAAGAGCGCGACGAGCTCAGGCGAAAGGTGGAAAAGCTGCGCGAGGCCGCCCTCACCCAGAACTTTAGCTGAGTTGTTTTTCTTTTCTTTTCTTTTAATCTATTTACTCTGATTTTCCCGCGTGAGCGCCCACAAATGCGGCAATCTCGTCTACATAGGGCTGCCGCGTCGGCACATAGTGGCTGCCGGGGTGCCTTATGATGGTAGCGTTGGTGCATTTATCCACCAGGGCCATCGAGCGCTCCTCGCTCACTATTGTGTCATAGTCTCCAATCACATGGCATGTGGGTAGCTCGATGGGGCTATCATACATGTGCTGGTACATCTCGGCCTGCAACACAAACCCGCCGACAAACACGGCGAATCTCAGGTCGGGCTGGCCAAAAAACTGGGGAAACTTGTTACAGATGGCCCCCGCAAACCCTGCACCCTGGCTGAACCCAAGCACTCCGCTGAAGGGGCCGTGCGCGGCAATAACCCCCTTGAGCGTCTCCAGAGCCTTATCCATGCGCAAATAGACGGGACTCGTCGTCTCCAAATGCCACCAGGTCAACATCTCGGGCTGGTCCTTGATGCCATACTTTGGGTCGACATTAGAAGCGCTGTAGGGAGCCGAAGCAAAAATTGTCTCAACCCCAATTTTGTCGAGTGCCGCGCTCAATAGACTGCATTTGCGTGCAAACAATGGCCCCGTCTGTGTGTAGCCATGCAGACACAGTACCTTCATCACCCTGACAAAACACTTTTTTTCCTGAATGAAGAGATCCGCAGAGGTTGGTCTCCAAAAAATTTATGGCACACTAGCCACCAAGGACGATGCACTAATAGTGCGGCCACTAGTCAACGCCACTCAGGCGGCTGCTCCTCGCTTTGATCCAAAGACCCTTGAAGCCAGGTCTCCGTCTCCAAGACTATTGACAATGCCTGCAAAGCTCTGCAAGGAAATTGGTGCCATCACCCGCGACTCGTCACCTCAAGAACTCCGCCAAAAGGCCTCGGCTCTCTATAAAAGCCTTGGAAAGGGAGAGTCACACCGCCAGGCATTTAGCTCGCTTGAGGCAGACGCTCACATTCAGGCCACAATTTTACAAAATTACGCGAGTATTTCACAGGTCCTGCGGGAGACACAGGCCAGGATTCCCAATTGGCGCCCACGCCGTGTGCTTGATATTGGGTTTGGGCCTGCCACGGGCCTGCTGGTTGCCAATGAGATTTTTGACTCGCTCGAACGCAAGGTCAGTGTCATTTTTGGCCACTACAAGATGAAACGCCGTGCAATGCAACTCTTGAGAACTCAAGAAGAGTCGGATGAAACCCGCACCATCTTTAAAGACCACGTTCCAGCGGTAACTGCAACCACCTCCTACGATCTCATCATTGCAACCCATCAGCTTTACCAGTCAGGACCCCATAACACCGAGGTGATTGACTCTCACGCAAAGCGTCTCACCAACCTGCTCAGTCCCGGTGGTGTTCTTGTATTTATTGAGCGTGGCGACGCCTTTGGATTTGAGTCCGTCGCCCGCGCCCGCCAGGTCATTATGCGCCCTGAAGATGTTACGGACATCCGCTCGCAGTTTATCCCGCGGCGCCAATACGACAAGGACGCCCAGCTCAAAATTATCGCACCCTGCGCCCACCAGGGTAACTGTCCCTTGCAAATAGGGCTCGGGCGGCGCCAGCTCATGAGCAATCCAGGCAGCGAAAACTGGTGCAGGTTCAGCCAAAATGTTCAGCGCCCAAAGTTCGCCCTTGAATTCAAAAAGGGCCGTTACCTGGCTCAGCAGTGGGAGCAAGAGCTTCAAGGCCTTGAGAAGGAATACGGCGAGGGCAAAGGCGGAAAATCTCTCGCAGGCAAGGGTCGCCCAAATGGCCAAGCCCACGAAGTGGCCAATCACTCGTATCTTGTAATTCGAAGGGCCGAGAAACCAAATGCAACAACTGATTCTAGCAACCCGCTAGCTCGCATCCTGCGCAATCCTCAAAAACACAAGGGGCACGTCACTATGGAGGTGTGCAGTCCCTCGGGTCAAATCGAGCACTGGACGGTAGCCAAAAGCCAGGGCAAAGTGGCTTATCATGATGCCCGCAAGGCCTCTCAGGGCGATCTGTGGGCACTGGGTGCAAAGTCTGTCCAGTCGAGAGGTGGCCTCAGCGCCAAAGTACACGAGCTTCCGGAGGAACCCAATTCCACCGCGACTCCCATTGATCCCTGGACTCAAAACGAGGAGGATTTGGACCCTCTTGACCTTCTGACCAGCAACATCCCCGAGACTGAGATTCGCACGCAAAAGGTAGATCGTAAAGATCGCCAAACTAGATACCGCGCATGGTCTGAATAGACAAAGGCATCGTTTATGTACATATGATTATTTTTTACTCTTCTTTTTAGCCTTTGTGTCGTCCTTGGCAACTCGCTTTACTGAGAAAAAGTCGGTAAGACGGCCTTGAGGCGTGGCCTTGGATCCTTTGAGCAGCTTCTCCGTTCCGTTGCGAACACGTGTCTCATCAAAGCCCTTGTTAACCAGAAACTTGATGAGTTCCTCTTCATTGGGCTTTTCCCATTTGAATTCAATCTCTGCAGGGTCCGTGACGTCTGGTTGCTCAAACAGCTCGCGGACACGCACAAAAGGCCAGTCGTCGGGAATTTGAACCTTGCCACCCTTCTCCTTGAGATGCTCTTTAATTGCCTCGATGGTTCTGAAATCGTTGATGAGCTTGAACACAGTTTGAGGGCCCATACCCTTGATCGGCTCGCAATAGTCGCAGCCTAGCAGAATGCACATGTCGATGAACTCTTTAGTGGTGAGCTTGAGCTCTTCCAGAGCCTTTTCAAGGTTGATCTCGATCATGGGATTCTTCTTTTGATCACCTGCGTTGAGGTGGCGGAGCAAGATAGGAGTACCAAATGTCAGGGTGTCCATGTCCTCAGTACCCGACGCCCAGACTTTTCCCTTTGCTGCTAATGCTGCGCACTGCGCCTCGGCCTCGGTGGGGGCCACAATTACCGGAATTCCCATCAGTTCCAGCAACTGCATAGCATCCTGGTTCTGCTGCGGTGATACTCGCACCAGGCGGCGCTCAAACTTTTGCCGATCTGCTTCGTTCTCGGCAGCATCGCGAGCAGCCTCAGCTGCGTCGCGCGCTTCTTTGCGTTTGCCAAGAGTTCCACCCTTCATGTCCGGGGCCTTTCCCTCGAATACATAGACCGGCTTGAGCCCATGCTCTACAAGCCTTATTGTCCTGTAGAATATGCCAATCAAGTGGCTTGTGGATTCGCCATCAGCACCACTCAACGCCTGGCCGTTTTGCTGGCGTACAGCTACGAGGAACTGGTAAAGCGACATCGAAGCATCGATCGCGACTTTGCGTCCACTCAGTTGCGTGTAGTCGACCTGCCTGATAGCAGAGGGTGCGTTGTCACTCAAGACTTTGAACAGCCCTTTGATACCCATGAACGCGGAATAACTTAATTAGTCCCAATTAGGCAAGAACGCGTCTCACACGTATGACATAAGCCAGTGTACTTGTCGACGGCCCGGAGCGATCTATCTCAGCATGGTAGAGTATCGCCCCCCCAAGATGCGCGTTGCTCCCCAGCAGCTCAAACTGAAAATTCCGTCAGAGAAGCCCGAAGAGACCCCAAATCCTTTTAAAGCTCAGGTGGCCCAGGTGCTACACTCGGATATCGTGAGCCAAATGACAGAGGGCGACTGGCTCGATGCCAGCCGGACAGGCAGGCTCCAAGAAATTCGGCGTATTGGTGAAGGATCTGGTGGCGCAGTCAGACTTTGCTGTCTCGAAGGGCACGCTCAGAAATTTGCCCTCAAGGAGATCGCTGCCAACCCCAGCACGCAGCTGCAAAAGCAAGTTCTGAGAGAGCTTCAATTCAACCGGACTTGCAATTCTCCGTACATTGTCAAATACTACGGCGCGTTCCTCAGAGAGGAGGTGGGCTCTATTTTTATTGCAATGGAGTTTTGCCAGGGGCGCTCGCTCGACGATATTTCCAAGCAGGTCAAGCTAAAGGGAGCAAGAATAGGTGAGCGGGTGCTGAGCCGCATAGCCTTGAGCGTGCTGGAGGGCATTTCTTATCTCTACGACAAGAATATTATCCACCGCGACATCAAACCTCAAAACATCCTGCTGGACGGGGAGGGCAACGTAAAACTGTGCGACTTTGGAGTCTCTGGAGAGGTGGTAGACTCTCTAGCCACGACTTTCACGGGAACATCCAATTATATGGCGCCTGAGCGGATCCAGGGCCAGCCATACACCGTCAATGCCGATGTCTGGAGTCTTGGTTTGACCTTGATGGAGCTGGCGCTGGGTCATTTCCCCTACAAGCAACAGGATGATGAGGACCTCGCGATGCCAATTGAGCTCTACCTGGCGATCGTCAATAACCCCACACCCCAGCTAGAGGACGACCCCGAGATGGGTGTCAAGTGGAGTGCATCGTTCAAGCACTTTTTGACCACCTGTCTCACTAAAGAGCCAGCCAAGCGTCCAACCCCAAGACAGCTACTGGGACACCCTTGGATTGTGGGCAACGCCAAAAAACCGCTCGACATGGCCCGGTTTGTGGCCGAGGCGTGGGGTGCCTGAGGCGTTTCAGCGAGTTAGGGGCCGCTAATTATCTCGCTTCAAGTCGGGCCCCTGAAAAACGCACAAAAAAAGGTATTTATTCATTCGTTATTTAACTCATTAATACGTCTCCTGTAGATAGAGGCCCTGCTTTTCCTTCAGCGCGATAGCTTGCTCGCCCACAATGCCTACCAACGCTTCACGCACGGCCACAGGCATGGACCCAGCGCTCCCGCATACAAACACGAGGGCGCTTGGCAGCACTGGCCGCAACATGTCCGCGTGCTGTTCAATCTGCTGCTGCACATACGAGCCGCCTTCCCTTGAAAATGCGCATGTAACATGCACATTTTCCGGCCAATCCTTGTATAGGTAGTCCTTGTTGTGGTACCTGCATCCAAAATAGAGGTAGATCTTGGCCGGTCCCTTGTACGTTTTAACAAGACTGCGAATAGGCGCAATTCCCGTTCCCGTGGCCACACACACGATATTTTGCACACTTTCTACGCGCTGCAATAGCTTTGTCCCAGTATTTTCAATCTTGTAAGAGACTGTTTCGCCCAAATCTAGATCTTTGAGCCATCTGGTGCAGAGCCCATGGCGGACGCGGTGTAATATCGTCTTGTACTTGACAATTGCCACTGTCAGCTCAATGGGAACATGGTTAGAGGAGGAGGCTATCGAGAATTGGCGTGGCCGCAGCACTGGTAGCAGGTCCAAGAGGTACTCAAGTGGGATTCTGAGAGTGTTGAACTCCAATATCGCTTCTAAAACAGACCGCCGCGGGCGGTTAGCGTAATTGTAAAGGTCTTGCAAGGCATCTTCTTCGCCGCTGCCAAACTCTGCCATTTTCTCCTGTTCGCGCTCCTGGGCAAAATGTGCAGCTAACGCAAAGAAACTACGACGTGGCACGCTGTTCAAGTCCAGATGCCATGTCAAAAGCGATCTGAGAGTCAGCGGCTTGACCAGCTCACCCACTTGGGCAGACCACTTTTTGTCCACAGTCAAATGAAAGTCGGCAATGTCGTCCCATTGCTGGTCCGCTATAAGAGCGTCTACGTGCTCCTTTCTGTTTGCAGGGTAAAGCACAATAACATCTGCAGGATCATATTGCGCGTTCTCCACCTCAAGGCCAATGTGACGCACATCTTGAAAGTGGTCCGATGCGGTGATGCGTGTATTCTCAATGACTTTTGCTGTTGGCAGCCCTCTGTGAGCGTCTTCCCTTGTTTTAAGTTTATCCTTGCATAGCTCCAGTCCAAACCTGGGCGGCAGGAGATCTCCTACTGGCTGCGACGGCAGCCCGATCTTGTCGATGAGGATTTGCATCCACTGCTGGAAGGTGTACTCGACTCCGTCAGAGCTCTGCTCATCGGCCTCACCTCGCGGAATAAACTCCTGAGCGCCCAGCTGAATGAGCCTGTTGTGCACCTTTTGCACGGCCCAATTAAATCGAGGGTATGAACTGTCACCTAACCCAAAAGTGGCCAGCTTGAGCGAGTCAAAGGGTCTTTTGAGTGATTTCTTGAGCAATTGTTGCCAAAAAGGTTTGGTATTCGCGGGCAATGCTCCCTGTCCAGTAGTGGAGCACACCACCACCACAAAGTCCGCCTCTTGGAGCAGGCTAAATGAAGCCTGGCCAAATGGTAGCAAATCCGGCTCAAGCCCAAGCCTCCTGAGACGATCTACAAGTAGCCCAGCCAAATCAGCCGAGTTACCCGTCTCGGAACCATACAGAACCGCGGGGGGCATGACGAATATTTTTCATCAACCTTCCTATGCTCAGATCTGTGTTTAGAGCCCAACGGCTGCCCGTCCGCCAGCTCCCAGTGCGCCAGCTGGCTCGCTTTTACAGTGAAAAGGCCGAGGG
The DNA here is from genome assembly GCA_030562575.1 of Wickerhamiella parazyma. NCBI lineage: Eukaryota > Fungi > Ascomycota > Dipodascomycetes > Dipodascales > Trichomonascaceae > Wickerhamiella > Wickerhamiella parazyma. Next base: position 367,755 of record JAKTZS010000001.1, read on the forward strand.
AGAGGCTGCCGAAGCCGCTCAGGGCGAAAAGGCAGAGCCAACCGAGATCGAGCTGCTGCAAGAGAAGTTCCTCGCCAAGGATAAAGAGTGCGCCAAGTTCAAGGATGCCTACCAACGTCAGGTTGCTGATTTCCGCAACCTGCAAAAGACCACCGAGGAGGATAAGAAGAAGGCCAAGGACTTTGCTCTTCAGGGATTCGCAAAGGATCTCCTGTCCACCGTGGACAACTTTGACTTGGCCCTGAAATTTGTAAAGCCCGAGCAGCTCGAGAATGAGGAGTTCAAGAATCTGTACGACGGTGTCAAGATGGTCCAGGATGTGTTTGAGAAGACCTTGGACCGCAACGGCCTCCAAAAGACCAATCCCGTCGGTGAGAAATTCGACCCCAAGATCCACGAAGCTGTGTTTATGGCCCCGCAGGCTGACAAGGAGAACGGGACTGTGTTTGATGTCCAGCAGACCGGCTTTGTCTACAACAACCGTGTTATCCGGGCTCCCAAGGTCGGTGTTGTGAAGAACTAATCAATTTTATATGTACATATTCCCGCTGGGCTAGCGAATCTCCACTTTATACGTGTCCACCAATGTTTTCTCAACCTGGCTCTGAATCTCGTTGACTTCGTTGTTGGTGAGCGACCGCGACATGCTCTGGTACTGAATGCGGTAGCATTGGCTAGTGCGTCCGGTCTTGGGATGTTTGAACTCGTCAATAAGCGAGACGTTTTCAACGAGATCGCCGCCAGCCGAGCGAATAACTTCCATGATATCATTCTCGTGCAAGTTCTCTGACATCCAAAAGGCAACATCGCGATGGGTGGCGGGGTATTTGCTCCAAGGCTGGAAAGTGGATACGGTATCAGCCTTGAATTGATTCTCAAACCTGGGGTCCTTGGTCCAAAACAAACGAATATCGGGAATGCCAAACAAGATCATGGCGCTACGCTCGAGGCCAATGCCAAAAGCCCAACCCACGCGATCAGATTGCCGAGCCGTCTTGTACAAGTGCTGCTGCGTTACTCCGCAGCCACACATTTCAAGCCACTCGCCCTTCCACCAGATTTCGATTTCCCAGCTGGGACCTGTCCAGGGAAAGTAGGCCTCGATCCAGCGAGCCTTGATGGGCTTCATCAAATCCTCGTCGGTGGAGCCGTTTGCAATTGCCGCCTTTTGGGCTTGCAGAAATAAATCGCCCATAATGATTTCCATAGTGCGTTTGAGATGGACGCCCAAAAGAGTGCACAGTTCTTCGGAGTGCTCTGTCTGAATGGGATTAATGTCACTGTGGGAGCCGTGGGGGTCCTCCACCTCAATTCCGCTGGGGGGTAGCTCGGAGATTTTTGCGCGAATTGCATCGCACAGCTCAGCCTCGTCCTTATAGTCGCCGCGATTATAAGAGTATGCACCTTCCATTTGGTGAAACGCAGGGTAGTGCGTTCTGTCAATGGTGTCACGGCGATATACATCAGCGGTGATAAGGTATCCCGGCGTTCTGGTGGATTTGAGGCATTCTAGTTCGTGAGCTGATGTATGGGTCCGCAAAAGAGTGTCCTGGTTGAGGTAGTATGTGTCGGTCTTGGACCTACCAGGATGGTCCTCTGGAAACCCTAAAGAATCAAAATTATCATACTTTGAGACCACTGGAGCGAAATCATTGTACGAAGTAAACCCAAGGCCAAGCAGCCGGTTCTCGATGAGCTGGCGAATGATACCTACCGGGTGGGTAGGTGTTTTGTGCAAATTGCGGCCGACCAACTGCTTGATTGAGTCAGGAACATTTGTCCAGCCATCCGACTTGTATTTTTTGCCGAGAAGCTCGGTGCTGTACCGAGCAAGAGGCGCCTTGAATCTCAGGTACCTGGAGGGCATGCTGATGTGAGGAGCGACCAGAATCCAGCGCAACTGAACTTGCCAAAAAAGACAAGTTACCGCTACTTCTATACGATTTTATGCGTTTATTGCATGCCTATCTAGTGCTCTGAAAATTTCGCCCTCGGCGACTCAACTTTGTCATGCTCACACTTCTCAGGTCTGCCGTCAAATGGCCAGTACAGGGCGCTCCACTGACCCTATGCCGTTTTAAACATCAGTACGAACCGAGGCACTCTGAGCGTGACAAGAAGTTCAAGGGACGTGTTCCTGTCCGCACGGGTGGGTCCATCAAAGGCAGCTCGTTGGAGTTTGGCAAGTATGGCCTGCGTCTCAAATCCGAGGGTATTCGTATCAAGGCGATCCAGCTCAAGGAGGCCGACAACTCGATTATGCGCGCTCTCAGACCTCTGCAGGGCACTCTTCATCGCCGTCTTCACACTAACCTCGCGGTGTGTGTAAAGGGTAACGAGACTCGTATGGGAAAAGGCAAGGGTGCATTTGAGTACTGGGCTGTACGAGTCCCCACCGGCAAAGTCATTTTTGAGATCGATGGCGACAATGTTCCCGAGCCAGTTGCTAGGGAGGCACTGAGAATTGCAAAGGACAAGCTCCCCGGTAATTACGAGTTCATCACTCGCGACACGCTGCCAAAGGCCGGCTTCATGTCTGTGCCCAAACCGCAGCAGCGCCTCAAGCTCAACTACTTTAAAGAGGCCGACGCACACCCCACAAAGAAGTGGTCTACGCTTCAGCAGGGCCAACAAGAGGACATTCGCAAGTACATGCGGAGATGATGGTTGAAATAAATTGTATATAGCTGTGGAGCGTTTACTTCTTGCATGTGCAGTTAGAGCACTTGCAATCGCTGCAGGAGGTGGTGGAGGAGCAGGAGCACGAGGAGGAGCAAGAGGACATTATGACTGATGTGCCTTTGCCGGGGGTTATGTAGTCGACGGGGTTAGGTTAAAACGCACACGAAGCGGGGAAGGGTTCATTCGTGAATGAGCTCGCAAGAGCCAGCAGTTTGGAGCAGCGCAGGTGTAGGCGAAGGTACATTGGGTCTTTATGTCGATTGCCTGCGAATCCAAAAGTGTGCTCGACGCAAGAGTGAATTGGCCGATTCAGGGCCCAGTCTTGATAGTTGATAGCTGCAATAACACAAGACTTTCAAAGTATTCGGTGATTGATCCAATGGGTGCCTAGTTTGAATTACCCGATAAGCTGTTGCGCAAGTCGACAAAGCCGATTTCAAGTGTGAGAAAGCCTTGCCCAAGGCTAGGAAGAAATTTCGTAGATGGTCAACCTGGTGCGTTTGCTATATGCAACGGTTTGTGCGAGTACAGGTGTAGGCCGCGTGAGGACACGGCAACTAGGCTGACCACCGCCTGAAGTCACCTCAGCAAGTATGGGATTTCTACTAATGCCTGCTTTTCGACTGATTATTCATCTTCAAACAAGATTTGGGACTTTGGCGCACATGTTATGCAAGATGACAATGCATATGCATATAATTTCAAATGTGGGACTTTCACAAAGTGCCTAAAAAAACATCTTGCTTCGCCAAGCTTTCAGAAGTCAAGTTAAATCCGTTATATGTGCTTGAAATTCTCAGCTATAGCTCACCCTAGTCGCGAAACACCCCATCTCGCCTCCGATTAGAAATGCTTTGTAAAATGGGAACTTGAACCTGCATTACCTGTATGCGCGCAATATGGCTTTCTCGCATACTTAAATTCAGCACTTCTGACCTGGATCATCATCATGGCTCTTTTCTCTCCCCTCAAAGTTGGAAATAACACAATCACTTCGCGTATTGTTCTCTCCCCTCTGACCCGAATTCGTGCGCCAGACTCTTTCATCTCTGACGAGGCCATTGAGTACTACCGTGCGCGCGCTGCCGCCGCGCCAGGTACTTTTCTCATCGCCGAAGCTACCGCAATTGCTCCTCAGGCTATTTTGTATGCCAACACCCCTGGCATCTGGCTCAAGGAGCACATTGAGAAGTGGAAGAAGATCACGGCTGCTGTTCACGAGGAGAAATCATTCATTTTCTTGCAGCTCTCTGCAACAGGGCGCATTCTGGATGCTAACACAGCCAAGAAGTTTGGCGACTATGATGTTGTCGGACCTTCCGACATCGCCAAAGAGGGTGCTGCCAAGCCTCGTGCGTTGACGGTGCCTGAAATTGAAGAGTACGTTCAGTTTTACGCCCAGGCTGCAAAGAATGCCGTCGAGGCAGGCTTTGATGGTGTGGAAATCCAGGCCTCTACTGGATTCTTGATTGACCAGTTCTTGCATGAAAACGTCAACAATCGCACTGACCAGTACGGCGGCTCCATTGAAAAGCGTTCCAAATTCGCTCTAGACATCGTTGATGCTGTCACTGCTGCAATTGGTGCTGAGAAGACCGGAATCAGAATCAGCCCATGGAGCGACATTCACGGCATTGACCCTGGTGTCTCACCCATTCCCCAGTTCTCGCACTTGATCGCGGAGCTTGAAAAGAGAGCCAAGCAGGGCTCCGAACTTGCATTTATTGATCTCATTGAACCCCGCATCCAGGTTCTTGGTGACCTTGGGACCTACGGTGGTACCCCTCGCCACCTCAACGATTTTGTGCGTGCAATTTGGTCCGGTGTTTTGCTCAGATGTGGTGCCTTTGGAAAGGACGTCGAGGAAATGAAGGCAATGGCTGAAGCTGACGACAAGTTGGCCTTTGGTGTTGGCCGTCTCTTCATTTCTAACCCTGATCTTGTCGTCAAGATCAAGAATGGAACAGAGGTCGACAATTACGACCGCAGCACCTTCTATTGGGACGGAACATACCCCATCGAGAAGGGTTACACCAAGGACTATGTTTTAAAAAATGCGTAAAGATAGAGTAGCATGAAATATTGGTTTGCAAACGGTTGATACATACCTCAACGCACTTTTCCAGCTAAAATAGTGGCAAGAGCGCCGATCATCGAACCTATAACGACTCTGACTTGAAGATACAGCCGAGAAAAAAAAACAAATTCTCCGTTACAGGGAATTGAACCCTGGCTTCCGCGGTGAGAGCGCGACGTCCTAGCCACTAGACCATAACGGATTTTTTAAAAAAAATTTTTGCTGGGTACTCGGTTCTGACACCTCACTCTAGCAAAAACCTTCATTTTTGTACGTATTAGGCTCTTTAATACCAAAATTAAACACAATTTTTTAATCTGAATCCTTTTTTCAACTTTTTTTTTCACACAATTTAGGCCTGTATACACGGCTAAAAAGCTAGTTTTCATATTTAACTGCGCGTAAATAGGCAATTCACAAGCTAGAAGTAGTGCTTTATGCTGTTTGGTTCTCCGCTCGACTCGCAGCCTATTTTACATTTAATTAGCAACAAGAGACTAGTAAATGGAATTTTAGTGCAAAAGCGCTGCTCTAATTGTCCTTCTTGAGCTATGGCAGGTCACCTTTCGCGCAGATTCGCGCTATATCAATGGGAAGGTCGTAAGGAGCCTGCTTCCGTTTTACATGCAACAGCGTTAAGAAAATTTGGGGTGATTTCATTAGGAATTGCCCAATACTTTAACTAATAATTGTAAAGATCGTTGGCGCATGCTAGATCCAAATCAGGTCGCCCTGCCCTTGCAGCCATAAATTAGATGGTGTAACTTTCTCAAGCTTTTAGCCAATAAACCTGAAATTCTGTATACGCAAGGAAGCTTATGGCGTTGGAAGCTAATAAATTTAATTCAATATATATACACGGGACTATCTGTCTTTGCTGGTCCACACAGCCTGTTCCTCAGTCCACTCCGCCGCGTGATGCGCGGGGATGGGATCGCTGACCTTACTCACAAGATAAGCCGTGCTTGCAGAGGCCAAGCCATACAGAAACAATCCGAAATAAGGTATGCGCGTTGCAATAAAAAACATCGCACCGAATCCAAATAAGATACCCTGGCGGTTCTCGTACCACAGCGACTTGCTCCGTTTGCTGAAGGGCAGTCGATTGAAGTAAGGCGATAAGAGGTCATTCATCATTGATCTCGTTCCCCAAAAGATTCCCAGAAAGCTGAACAGCCACATGCGTGGTAGCATGATGCCGATGCTGAATATGCCCAGGGCAGCTGGACCACCTGTGATATTCTTGAATGCTTGAAAGGCGACGGCAGGCACAGCCCACTTGCCAATGTATGGGAGCCTCGACAGAAACCAAGTGCCGAGTTGGACTTGCAATCTTTTACCGAATTTGCGCAAAACAGAAATGTATATCGTCTTTTTGCTCTGGAAAGGGGACACATGGGGCTGGTACTCCCCTAGCCGTCCGTAGAATCTTTCATTGTCGGGATGCTTGACTGTGTTTGTATGGTCGACATGCACGAGGGACATCAAAAACAGGTCGTCCATAGCCGCGGCATCTTTGAATGAGAACAAGACCATCTGGCGTAGCTGTAGGACATTGTCGCTGAACCAATACAAGTCAGATATAGTGCCGGGACTGGTACGAAAAAGCTTTAAAATTGTGGCAACGAGTGTGCAGGCGACGCGAAATGCAATTTCAAAGACGAGAGAGACGGCGACAGCCTTGAGTGCTCGCCGGTAAAAGCCATGCTTGGCCAATTGGGGATTTTGTAGGGCTCTGTATGTACCAACGAATGCCAGCTGTGCACCTCTAATTATTGATGTCGCAGTGAAGCCTGAGCTAGGCTTGCTCAGAAATATAGGGGAGGGCATTGTTTGCGCAGTTGCTCCAAGCAGGTGACAAACGAGAGGAAAGGCTAAATGGGGGCCGAGACTTTTGGCCATCCATATGAGCCGTATGATATTCAAAAGGACTTTATGAACGCTCTGTACGAATTGCTCTGCTCCGAAAAAAAGGTTGGCCTTTTTGAGAGCCCTACAGGCACCGGTAAAACCCTCTCCTTGATGTGCCCCTCGCTAACCTGGCTGCGCAATTTGGATAAACGCAAATTCGAGGAGCAATTGGCTCAGGCAGAGCAGTTAAAGGGCCCTGAGTTCATTCGAATTGCGGCTAAAAAGAAATTACTAGACTCGTACCAGCGACAGGGCCAGGCCCTCAGGGCCCTCAAAGACACCAGCAAATTGATTGCAGAGGAGGACAACCTGTCTAGCAAGCGGAAAAAGTACGACTCTCTTAGCTCTTGTGACGACTATCTGCTTGAAGACCCTGTCGTGGAGCCAGAAACTCAAAAGCTTCTAGAGGAGATGGATTCGCCAAACGAGCTAGAGTCATTGAGCGTGAATGCAAAAATATATTTCGCAAGTCGCACACACTCGCAGCTCTCGCAATTTGTGGGTGCCCTCAAAGGCGTCAAAGTAGATGCCATTTGGTCGGAGGAGAAGCAGCCCATGAGGCATGTTCCGTTGGGGTCTCGCAAACAACTATGCGTCAACCCGAGTGTGACCAAACTCAGCACAGCAACATCTATAAATGAGAAATGCCAGGACCTGCGTCAAAAGCATGCCTGTCCGTTTTATGAGAATAGTCGCACCGGACTGAAGCAGTCGTTAATGACAGATATTATGGATATCGAAGATCTGCAATTGCTTGGAAAAAAGACAAAGACCTGTTCGTACTACGCTGCGCGGGAAACAGTGCCCTATGCGGAGGTGATAACTCTGCCTTACCAGCTGGTGATGCAGGAAAGCACTCGCAAAACTTTGGGGCTCGACCTCAGAGACTCGCTGGTGATTATTGATGAGGCACATAATATTGCAGACACTATAACGTCGCTCAACTCAATCACGGTCAGTCGTGACAATGTGTCGGTCGCACTAAAGGGATTGGAGGTCTACTATGCAAGGGTGGGTACCAGGCTATCTACTCAGAATGTCACTAGGCTAAACCAGACCATTCTAGTGGTGAAATCATTAGCGGCTTGTTTTGATAATGCGGCAAAGGCTCCCCCGAAAGCTGGCACCGCATTGCCACTTCACGAGCTTTTTGCTGAGAAGAATGTCGATACCATCAATCTGTGGACCGTTAGAGATTGGATCACCAGTTCAAAGCTAGTATTCAAACTGGATACGTATATTCGCCAGGAAATGGAGAATAGCGAGTCTTTGGTCCTCGCCAAGGTTGTTGACTTTTTGTTATTTGCAACTGACCCTGCTGCAGAGGGCAAGCTTTTTTGGGACAAGACCCCGTCAAATGAATTGGCGCTGAGTTTCTTGTCGCTGGATGCCTCGCTGGCGTTTGGGTCTGTCGTGGAGGAAGCTTCAAAGGTTGTGCTTGCAGGGGGTACCATGGAGCCATTTAGTGACTTTAGGCACAACCTTTTCCCACAAGTGGAGCAGGAGATGACTAGTGTGTTTTCTTGTGGCCACATTGTGCCGAAATCTAGTATCCTGGTGCGTGTTGTGCCAGGACTTGAACTCACATTTGCTCGCCGTCAAGATACTGCCACCATAAAAACAATCGGCGAGACACTTTTGAAAATCTCCAAGGTGGTTCCTGCAGGTCTCGTTGTATTTTTCCCCAGCTATAGCTATCTTGAGCTGGCCAAAAAGGTGTGGGCGAGCTCGGGAATCGATAAGCTTTTGGCTAACAACAAGAAGCTATTTGAGGAGAGCAAGACTGAGTCGGTTGAGCAGATTCTAGCGTCGTATCAAGCTCACATTTCAAAGACCGGCCATGCAATGATGTATGCTGTTGTTGGCGGTAAGCTCAGTGAAGGTATCAACTTTAGCGACGATCTGGCTCGCGGTGTCGTGATGATCGGGCTCCCATTTCCCAATGCTTTCAGTGCAGAGATGATTGCCAAACGGGACTACATCGAAAAAAAGGCAAAAGAGCGCGGGTTGACGTCACAACAGGCAACCCAATATGCCAGAGAGAGCTACGAAAACCTCAGTATGCGGGCTGTCAACCAGAGTGTTGGTCGTGCCATTCGGCATATCAAGGACTATGCTGCCATCTACCTGATAGATGATCGCTACACACAGAGCCGCATTAGTTCAAAGTTGAGCGGGTGGCTCAGAGATTCTGTGGAGGTTAGCGACAACTATCTCCAGGAGACAGCCCAGTTTTTTAAAGCTAGAAAAATATAGCATTTACCATTTATGTTCATCTGAGCCACCTCTTCTTTCCTGCTCCAACATAGCGTCAAAGCGGCGCTGCTCCTCACTGAGGCTAGAATTGTAGCTGCCACCCTTTGCGCGGTCAATCATGTTGTCAAACTCGCGCTGTTTTGACACGGTGTAATGAGGGGCTATCTCGGCAGGGAGCTGCTCACCGCCAGCGGTGCTCTGGTTTCGAATCCGATCCCAAGCTGAAACGGGCTGCTGCTGCTGCTGCTGCTGCTGCTTGGGTGCAACAGGTACATGATCGCTTGGGGGTTCCTTGAAGTCGACGCTCTGCAAGTCCTTGGCGTTCTTCTCAAAACCCTGGCGCCACTCCTCCGCCTTGCGCTCAGGCCTCTCGTACAGGTGCTTTGGTTGATGGGGAGTCTGAGGTCGTTTAGTGAAGATCAGATTCATTGGGAACGACATCTCTTGGCTCCAGTCAATCGTGTCGGGATCCTTCATCGCTAGTTCTGGGTGCCTAGAGGTATTTTGGTAGTACTTGTATCCAAATTGAGATGGGAACATGGAAAGCATCTGGTAACACTTTTGAGCCGGTGGATCACTTGCGAGGACGGAAGCGTTCCAGCTATTGCTCAGCACAGTAGAGAGCTCCTGGCCGATGAAGACGCCACCAAGGCCGCAAAGCACTTGATAAATCCTCTGCTGCTTCTTCCCTTTGAAAAAATAGCGCGGTGCACGGATGAGACCAATGACCATGGGAATTGTGACGAGGGGGTATGCAATCATTTGGTTCCTGAAGCATCCGACGAGGCTACTTCTTTGCTGTTGGCTTAATTGCGAGTCAGACTCATAAAACTCATGTGCCTTCTCTAGGGCTATTTGCTGGACAGGCTTGTTGCTCATGGTAAGCATAAATTGCTGGGAGCTGGGGTAGTATGCCGAGGGGATAGAAAGACAGAGATCTCAATTGACCACGATTTATGCTTTCATTTCAAGCTCGGTTGGATAGAGCGTGCGAGCTCGTGTCGTCGTAGTCACCCAGCATCCTTGAACAGCATTTCGCGCCGCTTGAGGCCACTATAACTAAGGTCATAGCTAGGAAGTAGATCAATGCACTATTACACGATGCGCGCACTTGCAGTTGTGGCCAGAAAGGCTGCGCAGTTACCCCCCCCCCCCCACACTTTCAGAGTGGGGGCCGAGGTGATCGCTTTGCATAGCGCCAGATGAAGCGAGATCGTCACTGGATTGTCAATATCACTAGCGCGCATGAGAGGTACAGTTTCACTGATTCTGGCTTCGTTGTCTGCGGGTGCGAAAAGCTTCATCAGCCTGCTGGCTACTTTTTACACAATTAGCGCGTGTAAGGGGCTTAATTTGGACCTTGTTTGCTAAACTACTGGGAAAAATCAGCCTCTACCACCCCAGGACGACAGAAAAACACACACCTGGCCATAATGATGACTAATATTTTTTTGAAGACAAAAACGTTATGAAACGCATTTTAAGGCTTATTGTAGTGTTTCCAAAGGTAGTTGCTTATGTAACGCGCGGGTTTTTTTTTTTTTTCAATTTTTGCACAAATACGTTGTTAGCCTATATTAAATATCTCAAATTTCTTTTCAATGTGACAGGGTCTGTTGGTATAGCTTGGGAGAACCTGGTCGGTTGTCTGTGTCT
>JAKTZS010000002.1:0-69281 GCA_030562575.1 Wickerhamiella parazyma
ACCCCCCATTAAAAGGGTAAACCTAGATAGTATAGGCCATCAAGAAAAAAAAAAAAAAAAATGCCCATGAACGACACAAATTACAGACCGGGGTTAAAAACACAAAAACACCTGTTTTCGGTGGTTTTTGGATTTCACAAATCATCAAAACGGCGCACGTACCAATTTCGACCACACTGTCACTCTGCATTTAAGGAAAAAATACCGCCTGCGGTCATATCAAGATGATATAGCACGATTTCCCGTCCGATCAATCATAGTTAAGCATCTTAGAGCCACATTCAGTATTACAGTGGGAGACCATGTGAGAACGGGTGGTACTGCAGGTTTTTTTTGGTACTTATGCATGCATGTGGGGCCACCGCTAAAATGGCTCCCTTTGGCAACATGAGTTCTTGAAACTCCTTTTGGGAGCTTTATAATCTTTGGAAAAGCCATCACAGTCAAAATACACGCTATCAAGAAACGGCCCACATCCAGCACTACTTGGCCGAGCATTGACGAGACTGAGGGCAAGTGCAGGCTGGCACAGGGTTTATACAGAAACCTCCAGCCATCTTCCAATTCTTGAGATCACTCGATCGTTATTTCAGCCGGCTTATAACTGCCGATCTGCATTGCTCTTGAACAGCAACATTTACTACTAAAAATGCCAAAATCTTTTGATGGCCATGAAATGTCCCATGCGGACCAAAATAAGTTGACAGACCTTCTCAATTCGAATCAAGAAGACCAAGACATGCCCACAATAGGCCCTGGCAAGATCCCCCCACGGCCACGGTCCAAGAGCGCATTTAGGGTGGAGTTTGAAGGACCCAGAGACCCTGGGATCCCCTATAACTGGCCACAGTGGAAAAAACTAGCACACACTGCGGTTTTAGTGTTTGGCACACTAGTCGTGACTTGGGGAAGTGCCATATACGGGTGCGCACTACAGGCTATAGAGCAACAGTATGGGCTTGGAGTAGCACCGGCTAATCTTGGTACCGCTCTTTATGTTCTTGGGTTTGGCTTGGGGCCTGTTTTGTGGGGACCGTTGAGCGAGAGGTACGGTCGTAAAAGACCACTCTTGGTGGGGCTGCTACTATTTGTATGCTTTACTTTTGCCACCTCCACGGGAAAAGATGTACAAACAATCATGATTTGCAGATTTTGGAGCGGGTTTAGTGGTGCTTCGACGATTGCTGTAATTCCGGCATGGCTGGGCGATATGTTTTTGCCGCGCGATAGATCCGCAATTGCATTATACAGCCTGGCTGTGCTCGGTGGACCAATGATTGCACCTGTAGCTGGTGAGTATATGCTACAAGGAGGTCTTGGCTGGCGATGGCTGCTCTACACCACTGGCATGGCCGGGGCATTGGCACTTTTGGGGACAACTATGCTACCAGAACCATTTCAGCCCATCATTTTGGCGCAGCGAGCGGCTGTATTACGACGCCAGACCGGAAACTGGGCTCTCTTTGCCCAACACGATGCGGCCGAGGCGGAGTTTCAAGAAATTGTTCGCAACACGATTTTACGCCCACTGCAAATGATTGCAACAGAGCCCATGATTATGCTTATGTCGCTCTATCAGGGAGTGGTTTATGCGATTTTGTACATGTGCCTCCAGGTAGAAGCCATCCCGCTGATTTTTGAGGGATATGGCTGGACCGGTGCCAAGGTGTACCTGCCCTTTTTATCGGTATTTGTGGGAACATCGCTCTACATAATATGCAGCACCTATGTTGCTGATGTGCGCTACAATGCCAAGGTCGAAAAGAGCCCATACAAGGTCCTTCCCGAGGCACGACTTTTGCTTCTTTTGGTAGGAGGGGTTCTCATGCCAATCTCCATGTTTTGGTTATTCTGGACAGGTTCTTATCCCAAAACAGAAGCCACTCCTCACGGCTGTCACTGGGCTGTGCCGGTAGTGGCACTTGTCGTTTTTGGGTTTGCATTTGGAGCGGCGTTTATACCGGTCACAAACTACCTCTTGGACAGTTATTTATTACTTGCAGCATCTGCAATGGCCGGTAATGAGCTTGTACGTGATGTGCTGGCGTCCAGCTTCCCGCTATTCACCACGCAAATGTTTTTGAACTTGGGCATTCATTGGGCAGGCACGCTGCTCGCATGCCTAACGCTGGTGTTGGTACCGGTCCCATTTTTGCTGCGCTGGTTTGGCGCCAGGTTTCGGGCCAAGAGCAGGTATGCATTTGCAGAGGACGAACCGTCGCCCAGTGATCTCAAGGCATAAGCGGGCAGCGTTTAAAGGCTTCCGATAATCGCAGACTATAGAATTAAAAATACTTAGGCGGATTTCTCAGCCTTCTGGGCAGCCAAAGCCTTGGCAGTGCCGTGCAAAGCCCAGCGGTGGTTACGGCGGAACTTGGCGTCGACACCGCGCATGGAGGGGTAACGGTGCTGCTTGGGCTTCTTGATACCGTTGCGGTGGGCCTTTCTGGAGACGGTGTGCTGGGAAGCGTTCTTTGATTTAGCCATTGAGAGACCCTGGCGGCGCCGGCGTGCAATGAGTGAGTGGGCGGGTTGCGTGGGTATGCGCCCTATCGTGTTAGTAATTGTTATGTCATAGGGCTTTGTTTTTTGGGGGGAGCTGGGCGGGCGCAGGAGGGCAGGCGTAGAAGCCAGCCGCAACAAGTACCCAAAAAGCGTGCACGCGAGCTGCCGCGAGCTTCCGCGCCCGCTAGATTCAAGAGCACTTTTTGTAGCGCGCGCGCCTACTCCCAATTACAAATCCGCCACGAGTCCTGCATACTACGCCACAACTATGCAGCCTACGCGTCGAGCCACGTCAGCCGGGCAGACATACATAAGCGGACGCACGCCTACTACCCTCCGTCATGTCCTCTGTAGCTATCGACCGCCGCATTTACCTTGGCAGCTTGCCTGCTCACGTGAGCCCCCACCAGATTGCGGATGCGCTCGTTGACTTTAAGAGCGCCTCGGTGTGCATCTTCAATCCCAGCACCAGGACCAACCGCGGGTCGTACGCGTTTGTGACGTTTGATGAGGATACCGACCTGGACGCCGCGGTGCTCAAGCTGAGCGGGCTCAAGATCGGCGGCCGCACCGTCGCGGTTGCCAAGGCAGACCCCAAAAAGAAGGAGACCAGCAAGGAGACTGCTAGCGCGAGCGCCTCTGGCAGCACAGACAGTACAGAGGACGCCGCCGATAAGCAGACCAAGCCCGCGCGCGCCCCTCGCAAGAAGCTGCCCGAGAGCGACGACACCGTATACGTGTCCAACATCCCACTCGAGATCAGCGCCTCTGAGATTGACGAGCTGTTTAAAGAGTTTGACGGGGCGGCCACGATCGTAACAAAGCCCGCGCGCAAGCGCCGCCAGGGCAACCGCGTTATCCAGCTCGCATCAAAGTCGTATGCATTCGTCAAGGTCGGCGCTGGGAACCAGGAGCGCGCGATCGAGGCATTGAATGATACCGAGTTCCAGGGCGAGAAGCTGTCGGTGTCCAAGGCGAGCGTGAGCCCTGAGGAGTTCAACCAGACCCAGCCCGAGTCCTCTGAGTAGGTAGATAGCATTGCATTGAGGGGGTGGGGGCAGAAAAGGTGCGGACCTAAGTTTGTCTCCATGTCTGACCCACCGGCATTTAGTGCCCTCTGCCAACTTGTGCCACCTTGGCTTGCACATTGACTTGCACTTTGGCTTGCACCTTGTACCACCCATGCCCATAAAAATGCTGAAATATAAATTATGTACTAACACGCAGTCAGAATATCAAATGCTCCGGTACCAGTAGCCACCTGTCTACCCAGCACGATCCTGGCGCTCGGGCTCTCCAGGGTGTCCGAAGACCCATTCAGGAGCTCCTTGGTGAGGAACTGGCACGTACTCTCAAACGTCATCTTGGTGAATGGCGAGATGCTCGAGTCGAGACCCTGGCGGTTGAACGGCAGATAGGTGCCCTCGCGGGTCATCATATCGGCGATCAGCTCAAGGTGACGCGGGTTGACCGTGATGGCATACGTCTCGAAAACGTTGGAGATCTCGCGCACAATCGTGTTGCGCGCCGCTTCACACCCGTAGGTGCGCAGCACGGCAGCGACGTCGTTGCTCAGAATGCCATTGACATCAATAAACAGATCCTCGTTCCACATGGCGCCAAAGTTCACGCCCTCAGTCACCATCACGCGGCCATCCTTGTGCTGAGCAGGCCGCAAGCAGCGCTCAATCTTGGGCACCTCGCGTACAACAACTGCGCGGCAGATGGACTCGATCAGGTTCACCATCAGCAGCTTCTTGTGCTCCGCGGGGAACTCGAGCTCAAACTCGCACCACTGGCCGCTCGCGTCGTCAAAGTTGTACTTGCGCACGTTCTTGTGCTGGGCAACAACCAAAAACTGGCGCTCCTTCTGGCTGCCGCTCAGCGGCGCCATCTTGGTCTCCTTGAGCGGCTGCTTGGGCTCGTCTTGCATAGCGTCAGAGTCGCTCTCGCTCTCGCTATCGCTTTCGCTTTCACTCTCGGATTTGGGCTCGCGCTTGGCTTCGTCTTCGGCCTCAGACTCAACCTCAGACTCCACCTCAGACTCGGACTCGCTCGACTCGCGCTCCTCTTGTGCCTCGTCCTTGTCCTCGTAGCTCACCTGCTGCTCCTTGTTGGACTGCTTGGCATCGTCCGCCTCAAAGTCGCTGTCGGGCTCGCTCTCGCCAGACTCGGCCTCGTCGTCCACCTGGCTCTCGCTCTTTTGCTTGGGCTTGGGCTTGGGCTTTTCCTTAAAGTCGACCGGTGCCTCGCCGTCACGCTTTTGCCTGCGCTGCTCCTTGGTGATGGCATTCTCAAGGGCGCCCAGGAACTTGCTCGAGACAATGTGCTCGACGTCGCGCTGCGAGACGTCATACTCGGCGGTGTACTCCTCGCTGGGGTACAAATTGATGCGCACAGAGTATGAACGCACCGGCGTGCCCTCGGTCAACCCAACACGCTCAGTGACAACAACCTTATCCACCAGCTGGCTCAGCATAATCTTGGTGATACCGCGGCAGAATGTATCCGCGGTGGCGTCGTCAACCCCCTGGGCAATGGGAAGAACCATCTGAGGCGTCTTGATGCTGGCGCTGGCCGTCATGATAATCTCACGCATACGCGGGATACCCAGAGTCACATTGGCCGCACCGTGGCCAGCAAAGTGGAATGTGTTGAGAGTCATCTGCGTACTGGGCTCACCAATCGATTGCGAGGCAACAATACCAACGCACTCGCCGGGGTCGACAAGGCTCTGCTGGTACTTGAGCTGCATCATTGTCTTGAACTTTTTCTCCAGCTTGCTAACACCCATCTTGTCGCCGCGCTCGCGCAACGCCGTCTTGTTTTGGGCAATGTAGGCATCGAGGTCGGCGGCGAACTTCTCGCTGGTCGACCCAATGTAGCGTGCCGGGTTCAGCTCAGTAATAACACTGTCGAGCTCCTCACCCTTCTTGGCAGCCTTTTTAGCCCGCTTGAGGTACTCTGCGGCCGTGCTCGCGTCGAGCTCACCCTCAGTGGTGGGCCTGTGCTTGTTGACAAGCGCCTCATAGTTTTCAAAGCAAAAGTCAAACTCCTTGAGGTAGCTCTCCTTGACGACATCAACGTTATCGCCACCGTACATAAACTGCACAAGAGTACCATCGCTATCGCGCACAGTATTGTCATAGTGAGTGTTGACACCCTCGAGCTGTTTGATGAGACAGCGCTGGAGGTAACCTGAACGAGAGGTCTTGACGGCAGTATCAATAAGACCCTCACGGCCAGCCATGCAGTGAAAGTAGTACTCTTGCGGGCGCACACCACTGTAGAAGCGGTTGGCAATGTAGCCACCGGCACGCACATGGGTCTCAAAGGGCTTGAATGTGGGCAGGGTCTTGCCGCTGACCATCACGGGAACACGGCGACCCTCCAGGGCCTGCTGGCCAAGCGCGCACATAATTTGCGATACATTGACGTTCGACCCCTTGGCACCGGAGAGCGCCATCGACTGCATCGAGTTGTAGGGGAACCTCTTCTCGGTACCATCTGGAATACAAGTCGACACGACCTTAGTTGTGACGGCATTGGCCTTGCCCTGAGTGATGGCGTCCAAGATGGCAAGCTTGTTGTCGTCGCGCAAAATCTCCTCGAGACGCTTCTTGAGCTCAGACTCGGTCTGCTTGTCTTTGCCGTCATCGAGCTGGGCGACCTCCATAGCGGCAAGCTTGCCCACCTCCTCAGCCTTGGCGAGCAAATCTCTTCTCCACTGGTCACCCTCCTCGGTGAGCCGCAAGTCGTCCATACCACATGTAAAGGCAGTTTCCATAATGTACTTTGTAAACAAACGACCAAGCACGCTCAAAAGCAGGCCTGCGGCGTCGGGGCCGTACACTTCGTGCACAGAGTGCACAAGACCATAGTCTGCCGAACCGTACTGGGACTTGTCGAGGATACCGCACAGCAGCTCGCCATTGCGAATAAGCACCTTGTTTTCGGTGCCAAAGCCCCAATAGTCGTCCTTGATTTTGTTTTTGCTCGAGAGATTCAAACCAGGGCTGTTGCCAGTAACATTGAGCAGGACAGTGGAAATGACCTGTTTACCGGTCCACCTTGCGGGCTTTGCAATCGCAGGGGGCAGCAGCAAGACGCGGTCGCTGGCAAAACGGCCGGTCTCGGGCTGCACACTACCGTAAATCAGCTGCTGGTACTCGTCGCGCGTAAAGTAGGTGTCCTTGTTGGTCAACCACACACCGGCTGAAATGTGGTCCTGGATCAAACCACGCAATGGCTTTCCGCTCGTGGGAGTCAGGTACTGATTGTTTGTGTTTGCAATAAACATGGCCTCGGCGCGCGCGGCCTCGTTTTGCGGGAAATGCAAGTTCATCTCATCACCATCAAAGTCGGCGTTGTAGGCACCAGTGTTGGCATAGTGCAGACGCAGCGTCTTCTCCTTGGGCAGTACGCGAACATTGTGACCCATCATGGAGGCCTTGTGCAGGGTAGGCTGGCGATTCATGAGCACAACGTCGTGGTTACGGATGTGGCGCATCACCTTTTTGTTGATACCGGGCGACGCCTTGAGGCTGGGGGTCATGAGCTGGTTGGCAATGGCGGTCCTTTGCTCGAGCGTCATGTTGGCCAGGCTCTGCAGCGAGCCATCCTCGTTTTGCACGGCGGTGGCACCAGGCCACACGTCGGGGCCATTGATCACGCTCTGGCGCATCTCCTCGAAATTGTGCGAGGTCACCGGCTCGGGGTAGGTGAGCTTTGTAGCAAACACGGGCGGCAGACCAATCTCGTTGGTCTCAATGTTGGGGTCGGGCGAGATAACCGAACGAGCAGCAAAATTGACACGCTTTCCCATCATGTTTTTGCGGAAAAGACCCTCCTTCTTCTCGAGAATCTGCTTGACACCGGGCAATGGGTTCTTACCGGCGTTTTGATTCTTGGTGGCATCGAGCACGCCGTTATAGTTGTTTTGCATCTGCACAAACTGGTTGACGAGCTGCGCAAGTAACACCTTGCGGGTCTCGGGCTCCTTGCAGGTGGTCATCTCCTCGCTGAGGTCGCGCACCCTGAGGCAGCACTTGAGGATCTCGCTCAGCAGCTGGTTCATGGGGTTGGAGTGCAGCTCATCGCCGAGCTTGCTGGGCTCACGGAAACGGGTCGGGGGCACAACCACAGAGTGGGCGAAAAACATGTCTGCCGACACACTGGGAGCCACGGGGCTCAGCTGAAACACCACCTTGAGAATGGGCTGCTCGCGCCTAAACAGAGCATTGAGGATGTTGTTGACCTCGGCAGAGATCACAAATCGCGACCCGCTTGAGCTTTTTGTCTTGATCTCGCTCTCGCTCTCGAGAACCACGGGGCGCTCGTCCTCAATCATGGTACTGCGCTCAATGCCCTTGACGCGGTTGTGGTTGATTTGCTTTGAGGAGAGATTGAGCTCAAAGATCTTGGAGACGCCATCTTTCCTAAACTTGGGGCTGTACATGTGACAATTCTCGCACTTGGGCCTGCTGAGGATGCGCTTGAAAAAGTCTTTGATGAGCGCCTTGCGCTCCTCGAGAATGCTGGGAGTGCGCACACCGGTTACGGACGAGTGGCCAGAGGCCACCGCGTGCTTGATTTGCTTGGTGGTGAACGACTCGCGCTCGTCCTTGTCGTCAATGTCCTCCACCTGCTGGGCCTCGAGCACGAGCCCGTACTGCAAGAGCCGTAGCTTGCACTCGTAAAGGTGCGTTTCCTTCTCATTGAGACGCAATTTGTGGCAGTAAAGACATGAGCTCCGTAGCAAGATGTACATGTGCGAGAAAAACATTGGGTTGTAACAAGGCACCGGCAGCTTGATGTGGCCGACATGGCCGAGGCAGCTACGCTCGTCGAGCCCGCAGGTTGTGCACAGGTTTCTCAAGAACGCTCCGAGACTGAGGTCGTAAAGACCATTTGTGACGGGGTGCCCGAGGTTGTCAAACTCCTCGGGGGCGGTGATCTGCTTGACACTGAGATTTTCAATGTCCGCTGGCGACAAGAAGCCAAAATCGACCGATTGGACAGTGGTTCCCGCCGGCGTAGCGATGTCCATTGGATTACAAATTTTTTTGAAAATTTCACTTTTTCAGAGGCTGCTTAATAAGTGTAAAAGTAGCAGGGTAAGCAGTGGGATTGTTTGAGATTATGCACGGATGTGGGTCCGGCTGGAACGTACTTTGACTGGGGAGATGCATCGGTATGCATGGTGAGGGCGCAAAAGTTAGGGGGCCATATACTTTTGATTTTGAGTAGCTGTTCTGTCACATGTGTTAGCCATACGATATATACCCTGATTAACTTTCACAACTTGCCATGTGCACCAGAAATATATTTGCCGACCGCTCGACATAGCCGCTCTAGTAAACCACTCTAAATAGACTCTCTACTCAAATACTCCAATCAGCCCAGCAAACCCACTCAAATCACCTCGCAGCCAACTTTACAGACCCACTGCTTGTGCTTGCTGCACTCTTAGCAATCTTGCATTCTTGACAAATCGTGCAGGCAGCCGCTGCTCGAGCCCCCGCCAAAGCCATGAAGAATCAATCTCAATTATTGACTCGCTTTTATACATCTTCCTCGCAACAAGTGGCCGCTGCCCGCGCGCCACATACGCCACACAGGTCGACAGTACAAATACGGGTCCCGACCCCACCGGCCGGAGCCAAGCTGAGTGCAATTCGTCGAGCAATGTTTCCCATGGGCTATAAGCAGAGCCTGTCCGAGTGGTGGAGCCGGAAATCTGTGCAGAGCACCGAGACGGCTGTGCTCAAGCACGCTGGTATACATACTGAGGGCCCGGATGCCAACGCCAAGAGTATTGATACGCCTATCGGGAAGGGTTTGCACCTGAACGAGCTGGAAATCGTCGGCCCAGACGTCCCCGGCAAGCCGAGGAAGCATGTCGTCTTGGTGCACGGATACGGCGCTGCAAAGGCCTTTTTCTATCTGAATTTGCGTCCGTTGGCTATTCCGGGGTACACGATCCATGCGCTCGACTGGCTCGGGTACGGCCGCAGCAGCAGGCCCACATTTAAAATCAAACCAAAATCCCCGACCGAGGGCGTGCACATGGCCGAGAACTTTTTCGTCGATTCGCTTGAAGAGTGGCGCAAGGCCAAGAATATCGATGAGTTTTCTCTAATTGCCCATTCCCTGGGCGCATACTGTGGTGCTGCCTACACATTCAAACACCCCAGTCGAGTCAACAAGCTAATGATGGTGAGTCCCGCGGCCGTTATGCGGGGCGAAGACAGCTTGACCATGGAGGTGGTTGGCACTATTCCAGACCCCGAAATCCCAATCAGCGAGCGCAAGTTCAATGTGCCTGGTTGGTTCAAGTGGGGCTGGGAGCGCAACGTGTCTCCGTTCAGCCTGGTGCGTCTGGGTGGACCTCTTGGCCCCAAGTTTGTGTCGGCGTGGACGTCGCGGAGGTTTTCCAATTTGAGCGAAGACGAGCGTCAGGCACTGCACGAATACTCGTACTCTATCTTCAACTCCAAGGGGTCAGGAGAGTATGCTCTAAATTATTTGCTGGCGCCCGGCGCCAGTGCGCGCTGGCCCCTGGCCGAGCGTATTTCTCCGCTTCGCGTGCCCAGCCTCTGGGTCTATGGCGACAAAGACTGGATGGATATTCGAGGCGGCCGCGAAGCCGCGCGCCAAATTAAACGGGCTGGCGGCCCTGAAGCGCGGGTCGTGGAGGTGGAAGGTGCGGGCCACCACCTGTACTTTGACAATGCCCCCAAGTTTAATGAGCTGGCGGTTGAGTTTTTAAAGAACGACGTGGAGGACGTGCGATTGAGCAATGTTAAAGCCGTACCCACATAGAATAGCTATTAATGGTTGATGTTGGTGCTAGGACTTGGAGACAGAGGGGCACGTGGGTGCTGTCTCTACGCCGGTCATGATTTCTCGTGAGTATCGCCTACAACTTGAAAATTAATCCAGTCTACTTCACACTATAGATAATTGTCCTGTACTAGGCTTATCCTTGTCTGGTCGGTACAGTGTTGAGTTCACATCGGCACCCTCACAGGGCCAGACAATTGATCGGCCGGTGGTTTATCTGAGCACAATGTTCAGAGTGCCAGGCATATATTGCGCTTTTGCGTGCCACTGCATTTGACCAAATGCGAGCGAAAGGTTTAATGTATAGAAGATACTACCCCAAAGCGGTTAACTATTATCAAGAGCTGATGGCTACTGATAGATTTTCCAATGAGGTTGGATCATCTGATACCGCTTGCTAGCTTATTAACTGAGGGTTTTAGATCCAAGACATTGAGGATAAAGCCCATTGACTCCAATTAAATTACTTCTTGGTTCAAATAAGGCCCCAGTGTCGTCGCGGAGTGCGGCCACGGCCGGTTTTCAGAAAAACAAGCATGACTACGGCTATGTGCCGATATTACGGATGCCCTCCCCGCATTTCACGCATATGATTATGTTCTGTATGCATGATAACAACCCACGGTGCATGCGCGTGCATGCATTAATTGAAGTCTGAGACAATCTGTTATATTAAAGCAAGCACCGCTTGCGCTTTCAATGATGAGCCTTGTCGACAAAAAGCTCTCTACCGACACAGAAGCTTCTGAAGGGGTCACAGAGCTGGGCAGCGCGGAAAGATTCAAGCACTTTGCGCCCCACCTTAAGCCTCACGAGAGGACTTTGGCCCTTGCCGAAGCGGCAATCACCATGCAACTTGCTGCGTTTTTGCAAAAGAACCTTGAGTTAGCCCAGGCGCCCAGGGAGCAGGATAATCCTCCCCTGGAGGAGCAGGACATTTCGGGAGAAGTTCAATCAATGAGCTTGGAAGCTAACTATGAGCAAAAACGGCTGTTTGTATCGGGGTCAGAAGACGGGCTCTACGAGAGAGCAACCCTGGAGAGCGTCGCTCATATCTCGCCAAGACTGGTGGGCTTCGGGACTTTGGGCAGCATGCCCAAGTCATGTCTAGAAGATGAGTTCCTGGGGTGTTGGGAGCCCTTGGCAGAGCTATGCTTTCCCGATGGAATCAACTTAGTTTCAAAGAATCCAGCGATCGTTCTGGCCGCTGAATACTTTGGAGTGAGACCCACCTCCCTATGCAGCACAATACGACGGGTCTATTTTAATCGTACGTCTTGCCCCGAGTACGATGCAGAGGCGAGCCTCAAGAAGCGGGTTGAGAATGTCTTTGGCCTTTTTGGCTGCACACAAAGTAGTATCAATACACTACTACACCTTTTTCGAAGTGCGACTGTATACAAGTTTTTACCAGGGCCGTTCGCCAAGGGAAGCACAAGGGACTCATTAACGTGGCATTGCAAAAAGCATGAGCCGCTCCAAGTATTGTCGTTGGACAAGTTTGGCAAACGGGGGAAACCAAAGCTGGGGCCAATCCGAGCCTGGCGTGATAAAAAAAAGTTCACGCCAGGCACAGACTGGCGTTTAAAGTTCCCACCCGAAGTGCAGAAGAGCTTTTTCGAGCTGAGGACCAGTTACGATGGACCCAAAACTCATTTCTTGAATTTTGCCTATTATGACTTGAGGGCGAAGTATCCCTGGTACAGCGTCACTCATCAGAGACTGCGATTTTTGTACAATGAAAGCATCAAGGAAGAAAAGTCTTATTCGCTGTACTGACAAGACATCTAATTCTGTAAAATATAATAGAGCCACCCTGTCACATTGCGGGTCAGTTGAGCGATAAATTATAAAAACTATTTGGTCTTTGCAAAGGCCTCGTCGAGCCTCTTCTTGTTTGCCTCCTGGATCTTCTTGCGCTGCACCTTTTGGGCGCTGGTCACAAAGCCATTCTGAGGGGTCCACTCCTCGTCCGAAAAGGCGAGCGCAGGGAGGATCTCGACCGGCTTGAGCTCGCACTCGCGGCCCGTCTGCTGGACACTCTGCAGGATCTCCTTGTAGACCTGCTTGTCCTCCTGGGCAAAGGTACCCACGTCGTGCTCGGGCACCTCGAGGCCGTGGCTCTCGGCAAACGCCTTGACCGCGGGCTCGGCGAGCACCACGACCGCGACCGGCTTGGGGTGGTCGCTGTCGGCAAACACGCAAATATTGTTGACGTACTTGTTGCTGCGGTAGAGGGCCTCGAGGCGCTCGACGGGCACGTACTCGCCATTCTGGGTCTTGACGAGGTTCTTGACTCTGTCGATAATCTCAAGAGCACCATTGGAGGTGAATTGGCCAATGTCGCCGGTACAGAACCAGCCATCATCGGTAAACACCTTCTTTGTCTCCTCCTCATTCTTAAAGTAACCGGGGGTCACACAGGGGCCCTTGATGAGCACCTCACCCTGGTTGTTGCTACCCTTGTAGCCGAGCTCCTCACAGTCGCGTAGCTTCATGGTGATGGAGGTGACAATCTCACCAGTCGAGTTAAAGTCGAGGTTGGCAGGGGTCATGATGGCGGCCATGGCGTTGGTCTCGGTAAGACCGTAGCCCATGAGGCAGGGGGCGACCACAGTGTCGAGGAAGACGCGGGTATCGCGCGAAAGGGCGGCACCGCCATTGAACAGGAACCGCAGGCGACCACCGGTACCCTCCTTGATCTTCTTAAACACGACGGCGTCCAAGAGGGGTGGGTTGATGCCCCACTGGCGGCAGCGGTGCTTGAGGGCAAGGGCCTTCCAGAACAGGGCCTGCTTGAAGCCGCTCTCCTTCTCGACCTTGGCCACAACGCCCTTTTTGACGCTCTCCCAAATGGCAGGGACCGCGGCAAGGATGGTCGGCTTGAGGGTACGAATGTCGCCGGCGCAGTTGCGCATAGACGCGTCCGAGGCCGTCTTGGGGTTACCATAGCCGAGCGCGGCGCCCCAAATGAAGCACGAGAGCTCGACCGTGAGCTCGAGAATGTGCGCCAGGGGCAGCAGAGCCAAAAACACGTCGCCAGGGGTCACGATGCTCGGGAGAATGTTGCCGGTCGCGCCCGCAACGCCGCCCACAACGGTTGAGTGGTTAAGGACAACGCCCTTGGGCTTGCCGGTCGAGCCCGAGGTGTACATGATGCAGGCGCAGTCGTCGGGGCTGGGGCGCACCGGCTCGAACTTGCCCTGGGCCTTTTGCAGCTGCGAAAAGGGCACAACCTTGACGCGCTCCTTGATCTGCTCAATGGCCTTCTTCTCGGGCTCGGTCAGCTCGCCGTCGGTCTCGCGGTAAAACACAGTCTTGATTGAAGGCGTGTCCTTGAGGGTCTTGGCAAGAGTGCCAAAGTTCTCCTTATCAGTGAGGATGGCCACGGTCTCGGCCTCGTTGATGGAGCTGCGCAGGCCGTCCACGCCGAGCGTGTCATAGGCAGTAACAACGCAAACGCTCTGAGAAACGCAGGCCAAAAAGGTTTGGAGCCACTCCTGGGAGGTGCGGCAGTAGATGCTCATGCGCTCGCCGGGGTTGACGTGCTCGCGCAGGCCGACCGCAATGGACTCGACGGTGGTCTTGAGCTCGTCAAAAGTGATCCACTCGTACTCGCCCAGCTCGTAGTACTGCCACTTTTTCTTTTGCTTGATGGTCTCGCCGTCGACCTTCTTCTCAATCTCCTTTTCCTCGTGGTGGATCTTGATAAACGGGCGCTGGCCCATGGCCGGGTGCTTGCCGAACTTTTTGGTTCCGTGCTCAAAGAGGTCGTAGATGGTCTTGACCTCGGGGGCGGTTTTCGGGGTCACGTCGGGGTGGTCCTTGGCATTGACGTTGCGGCGAGGCGCGCTCTCTCCTGGGGCGGCCTTGCCCACTTCCACGGTCAAGTTGCGGGCCATTCGTGGTGTTGTTGGGGAAAGGGTGGGGGGAGGCTGCACGGCTGCTTTGTGTGGTGGCGGGGTGGTTGTGGCGGGGTGGCGCGCGGTGGCGGATGGTGGCGTCGCGGCAACGTTTGTCCGTTGTTGGGAGGGCAAGCTGCAGGTGCAGGGGGTGGGCAGGCTGCAGGGGCAGGGGGCAGGGAGGTGAAGGGGGGTGGACAGAAAGGGGGGCAGGAAGGGCAGAGGAAAAAGCAAGTAATAAATCAATGGTTCTCCACTTCACTTGTACAACACCTCAATCACATTGTGCTCGTCCCGCCACCGCCGAATACACTTGCCATACCGATAAAGCGGAATCGCAAGCAAGCATATAGCCAACTCAATACACCCATAGACAACGTAGCTCGTGCGGCGGCCCGCCGACTGGAAAAAGTACGGCACAAAAATACAAAAACAAAACCCCAGCACGTTCTTTGCAAAGTTGAGCGACACGAGCGCCTCAGCAGCAAACATCTTGTACGAGTCGACCGCGTAGGTGATGGACACGGTCGAGCCCAGGCTCGTGCCAAACCCAATAAACCCGAGAAACACGCAGGGCACGATCCACGCGTCTTCCTCAAACACCGACCAGCCAAAACCAATTATTCCAATAGACGTGGTCACAGCCACGGGAAGAATCATCAGCAGGCGGTACTCGGGCTCGTAGACGCCACCGTTGCGTCTGGCCATGACGCGCACAATCGTGTCGCTGAGGTGGCCCGCAACCGCCGAGCCCAGGCACCCACCGATAAACGTGCCAATGTAGAGTAGGCCCACAGAGGTCACCTTGAAGTTGTAGGGCGGCGCAGTGAAGATGGTGCTCAGAGTCTCTGCAATCACCGAGAGCCAGACTACGCTGAGCGAGTAGAGCAGAGTAGAAAAGACAATGGGCGGGTACAGGTAGAGAAAGAACGGCCTGAAAAACACCTTCCACCAGGGGTCCGGCGACTTGCGGCCGCTGTACGCGCGCAGATTGCTAAAGAACGGCGTGCGGTTCTCGGGCTCCTCGGGCTGCGTGGCCATAGTGAGCTGCGAGCTGTGGCCGGGGAACTCGGGGCGATTCATTGCCTGGCGCGCGGCAGCGGCCTGCTCCGACTCGAGCTGCGAGCGCTTGTTTGGTTGCGGCGTGCGGTCCCACCACGTCTCGTGCACAAAAAAGAATGTAGCGACCCAGCAGCCGCCGACGATGATGGCCACCACATAAAAGATCCAGTGCCATCCAAGCGAGTTGGCCACAAACCCGGCCACTAGGGGCACCAGGTTCTTGCCCCCCAGCAGCAGCAGCGTGTAGATGCCGGTACGGTAGGCGCGCTCGTGGGAGAAGTAAATCTCGGCGATCGTCGCGCTGGGCAGCGACTCTGCGGGACCGCCGCCGATGCCGCACAGCACGCGGGCGCCCACCAGCGAGCCAAAGCTCTTTGCGTTGGCGCCCCAGATGAGCCCCGCGAAAAACACCAGCTGCGAGACGAGGTACACGAGACGCTTTCCAAAGAGGACCGCGGTGGGCGCAAACAACAGGCTGCCGACGCCCATTCCCAGCATGAGCACGCCCACGAGGTAGGTGAGCTTGTGCAGGGGCTCGTCCCACTCCCTGCTCAGGGTGCCCATAACCGCCGCCAGCAGCGGGGTCTGCCCGCCCACGATAAAAGAGTAGATACCAATAGTCAACATTGCCAGGTCGCGGCGCCACATTGGCCAGTTGAGGGGGTCGTTTGGGCTTGCATGGGGCTGCGGGTTGAGGATGACGCCATTGGGGTCCTTTTTGAGGTCGTTTTGGAGGTCTGAGCGCGAGTCGGTGTCTGCACTGAGCATCACGACGGTTCCTGAAACTTGGGGCGGGCTGCCGTCCTGGTTGGCAGCCGGTTCTTTGACCCAAAGCATGACTGTGGAGAGTGCCAAGAGTTCAATGTGTGGAATACCAAAAATAGGCCATCACAGTGGTTCCAATTTCCTAATTAGGAAGTTGGCATGTTTTTGGTTTGTTTTTTTTTGGTTTATTTATTTATTAATTTCTTGTCCCCGGAACCTCCCAAGCCTACTTAAGCCTACTTAAGCCTACTACTAAGCCTACACAGCCTCCGTACCACATCCCCCTAAACCATGCCAGATGAAGCCCGTACACAATTAATGGACGCCTTTGAGGACGATGGCGAGGCGTGGCAGGACGACCGCCAGCAGCAGCCGGCCCGCCGCGGCCTGCTCGGGTTCATGGGCCGGACCACCACCCGTGCTGCGCCCGCCCCTGCCACCGACGCCGTCTTTGGCAACCTGCTCGCCAAGGAGGACCAGCCGCAGGTGGCGCACGACGACGAGTCCCCGCAGGGCATTCCCCCGACCTACGAGGAGGCCAGCAACGACAACGCCCCGAGCTACTGGGAGACTACAATTATGGCCAGCGGCTGGTGCGACGACGTCCTCGTGGACGAACTACCGGTTGGTTCCAACATCCAGCTCATTTGGAACATGCTGCTGTCGTTTGCGTTTGGTATTGGCGGGTTTATCGGCACCTACCTGGTGCACACCACGCATGCGTCCAAGGCCGGCTCCATTTTGGGGCTGGCGCTCAATCTGCTGCAGGCAGACTATAGCACGAGCGAGCGCCATGCGCCGTCGCCACATGACCCGAACGAGTTCAGGCCGGACCACCCCAACTCGTACGACGAAAATAGCCCCACGGGCAGCGTGAACCAGGGCGCTCAGGTGGACGTTCCATCGCGATACGACACCTCCAGTGGCCTCAACTGGCTGACGACGATATTTGCGTTCTTTTTGATTTATTATGCGCTGCTCAACTATGTGCGGGTGTACCGCATCAAGCTTGCGGTGCTTGCCCAGAACGAGGGTGTGGCGAGTGCAATTGAGGCTGAGCCAAGTGAGGTAGAGGTGGTTGAACAGCCCAGGCAATCGGTGTGATGCGAAAGGCCAGGCGAACAGCCTAGGCCATGTGATGCACTGCTATTATTATTTGTCTCTCTTGCTAACAGCAATTGCACTTGCCGAGAATCGACTATTTTTTTGATCGACTAATCTTTATTATTTACCAGTTTAAAACATTTGCAGCAGTGGCCGCATAATTACCGCATCAGGCATCATTAGCGAAGCTTCTGCAGCTTGCATTTCAGCAATTCTGCACTGGCCGAAATATGGAGCACCTTTTTGATTCCATGTTGTATGCACAACATTGGAAAATTCCGCGTATCGAGTAAGGGATCGAATAAGCGGAAACTGTCTATTAAAGACCACGCTTGGGACCTACCTTCACAATGGCTTCTACTACTTCATCCTCTTCTACCCGCAAGTTCATCAAGAAAATCACCCTTCCCTTCCGCACACCCAACCAGTACGCGGCCATTGACTACTCTAGCCGCCCCAAGAGCATCCTGCCCGTGTGCTCTACGTCCACTACTGCCTCCCGCACGTAGAGTTTGCATATTTATTTAATTTAGCATTGTTGCCTAGAGACCACGTAATGTCTGATTCTCTCAAGCTACGACTCAAATTGAAAAGCCACTTTCCACAGAGAAACATTTCTGCTGGGCCATTTCACTACTGTCCATAGCAAGCTCTTGCTCACCACTCACCCTAAATGGGTATAATTAACTATCTATTTAAAGATCCTTCTTGAGAGTACCCAAGAAAGAGGCCTTCTCAGAAGGAGTCTGGAAGCGACCCTTACCGAACTTGGAGGCAGTGTCGATCCACTTGAGGTCAATCTCCTCAACGGCCTTGCGGCTGGTGTGCACCTTGAGGGACTTGCGCATAGTCACAACGCGCTTCTTAACACCAGGGATGGAACCCTTGATGAGCAAAAAGTCGTTGTTGACCTGGCCGTAGTGCACGAAACCACCCATGGGGTTGATGGTCTTGGGGGTGGGGTCGAAAGAGGTCGATCCGTTGGCCTTGTCCTCACCCTTACCGACACGGTAGATCTTGTGGTGGATGGAGGTACGGCGGTGGTAACCGTCCTGACCAGAGCGGGCAACGGTCCAGTTGACGTTGGCAGGGTGCCAAGCACCAATGCAGGCAACCTTACGCAGACCACGGTGAGTCTTGCGGGGAAGCTTGCGGGTACCCCAACGGGCAGTCACACCCTCGTAACCTTTACCCTTGGTGACGGCAATGACGTCGATGTTCTCGTTCTGCTCAAACACCTCGTCAACGGTGATGGTCTTCTCAAAGCGCTCCTTGGCCCACTGGACCTTGTCGGCGATGCTGCCACCGTTGATCTGGATCTCGGCGAGGTGGGCCTTCTTCTGGCCAACGGGGGTCTTGCGGACCTGGGTGTGGGCAAGCACACGCACAACAGAGGCGTACTTGGAGATACGCTCGAGCTCGCGCTCAATGCTCTGACCCTCGTACTTCTTGGCGTAGGAGGTGAAGGCCTTCTTCTTGGACTTGTACCAGTTCTTGTAGAAGCGGCGCTTGACCTCATCGCTCAAGTGCTCGGCCCAGACGGTGGTGAGCGAGCGGAGACCGCGGGGAGTCTCAATGTAACCGACAACACCAACAACAACCATGGCGGGGGTGTCGACAACGGTAGCGGCCTCGACGATCTCACGCTTGTCCATCTTGGAGCCGCGGCGGTTGAGGTCACGCACAATGGTGGTCATACCGGCCTTGTAACCGAGGAAGGCGGTGGGGCCAACAGGCTTGGACTTGTCGTCCTTGGGGAAAGCCTTAACGCGGCCACGGTGGGAGGCAGCGCGCTTGCGGGGAAGGTAGGCGAGCGAACCGTAACGGGGGGCTTCGTACTTGCGGTGGGACATTGGAGATTTGACGGTGCCGCGAGGGTGGTGATTTGAGTGAAATTTTTTGGAGTGTGTCAGCCCTGTGTGGTTAGTAATTAGGGCTTGCGCTAGCTACTTGCGCAAGGATCCAGCATTCGAGGGTGCGGGTACATCCAACGATGCTTGCAACTCGTGCCTACTACATGGAGGCCCTCTTAAAGCCCTGGTCCCGCCCTGGTCCCGCCCTGCTATAGATCCCTGCTCCCAACTATGCAATTGATTAGTCAGTTAAGTCGCATGCACATGCATGCATGTGGGACCCACCATGCACACCGCTCGCCATCTCGGCTGCAAGTACCCAGAATACCCGCTTAACCCTCCGGGTGCACTCGTGCTGATACTCGAAGGTCCCGCTCTCTGGTCGGATCCCTCATCCGCGCTTAGTACGCTCTCTCTCCCTCTCTTCCCCCTTCTCTCCTCCAAATGAGCAATATTGTCGACCTCACAGGGGACCTTCCCGATAGTGCGTCCGAGACTTCAGATCTAGAGGAGGTGCGGGTGGTACGGCTACCCCAGAACGATGTCCAGGTCGTGAGCTCACGCCGGATCCCACGTGAGGAGCGCCGCCGGCGCTTGCAGCCCGATATGCCGAGTTTAGGCGGGTACGGCGTGCGCGACCACATTAACGATTTTGATTTTTCTGAAATGCTGGCCCATGGCATGTCCAGAGACCACGAGCAAGAGGCGCTGCGAGCACCACGAGCCATGCCGCTGCAGCAGCGATCAATACAAGATTTTCACCCTGAAGCGTATCCCCCTTCTATACGGTTGGCGCCGGGGCACGCGCCGCACCCATTTTACCCCCACCACGGCGGTTTTTTTTTCGGACCCCACTATGATGGCGCCAACCCCATTTTGCAGCACGTTTTGGCCCGATCCATCGTGGAAACCCACAATCACCAAGAAGTTGACGTTGAAAAGATCCGCAAACCGCCAAAAGGCGAGACAACCCCCGGGTACACGCGCGACCTCAACTCCAAGGCGCAATTGTGCTGCCCGCGATGCCTCGCGGAGCTCGGTACAGGCGACGAACGGCGTTCCAAGGTGTTTTTCCGGTCGTGCGGTCACTGCTACTGCGGCGACTGCGTCGAACAAGTCAAGCAGTCCCGGGGCAAGCGGCGCGCGTGCTCGGCCGAGGGATGCCGCACAAAGAAGCGCATCACATTTACGCAGATTTATTTCTAGCGTTGCATTTGCATTTAGCATCTATTTATTTATTTTTCATGTCATCACCGATGGAGCAGGTGCGCCTCGACCTCCGCCGCACCCCGTTTGACCAAACATCTCAAAAAAGGGCCGCCGAATGGCTCGCCAAGCTCCTCGAGTACGGTGTGTCTTATTACCAGGGGCTGCATGATGTGGCCCTAAATTGCCAGTCGTATGAGCAGTTTGAGATGCTGGCCTTTTGTGTGCTCCGCGATTTCATGACGCGAGATCTGGATGCCACCATGCGTGTTTTGGCCCTGATTCCAGAGATTTTGGCAAGGGCAGACCCTGAGATGTCATTCCTGGCACCGCTGCCTCCACACTATGCTATTGCGCCTATTATCACCCTGTTTAGCCACACCGAGCCGCAGGTGGACGATATTTTCGCCCATGCAGGCACGGGCGGTCTGCAGAGCCTCGTCTATTTCTACTGTGCACTGGTGCTAGTCGAAAAACCCAACATCAGGCTCAGGCTCAAGGAGACCGAGGGCGACGAGTTTGTGCATGCTATTTTGAGCCAGATATCTCTGCAAGGTATCGAAAGAATCAAAGTGTTTGAGCTGGCGGCCGAGTTGCAGCGCACAATCCCTCTACGCAGCCTCCCCGCGTATTCACACACATCAAGTTTTTCTGCACTGCGAGGCATTGTGCCACTCGAAAAGGCCAGGAAAAACTATGTGCAAATGCTGGACCCCCCTTCGTATGTGGCAACCTACACGATAGCCATGCTGGCCTTGGCTGTGGTGGTCCAGGTGTGGATGTCCGAGTAATTTATTCCCTGCTATTTAAAACCTAACAACCAGCTTAACGCCCTGCACCTTGCCGGCCTCGGAATACTCGATAGCCTTGGGGATCTTGTCGAACCCGTCAAGCACCCACAGACCAAACGACTTGAGCGCACCCTCGCTGAGCAGCTTGTTGGCTTGCTCAAACACATGAGCTCGTGACTTGATGATCTCCTCTGAGCCCGCAGGAAAGTTGGGGAACGGCCAGGTGAGGTTCCCAAGTAGTACCACAGAGGGATCGTGATGGTGACATCCTTACCGCTGGGCAGCTCGGGAACAGCCAGGCTCAGGTGAAGGTGTGCCTTGGGAGCCAAGGCCTCATAGACCTGCGCAGTGGTGCCATTATCGCTGATGCAGTCATAGGCGTACAGGATCTCATTGTTGGCGATCTTCTTGGCCTGCTCCGCCCAGTCCTTATCGTGGTAGTCGAGCAAGTGCTCAATCCCCGCAGCCTTGAGACTGGCAAAGTGTTTGGCCGATGCAACCGCAATCACATTGTACCCCAGCCACTTGAACACCTGGGCAGTGGTGAAGCCAAAGAGCTGCCGGCACCATAGGCGAGCGCCCAGCCCTTTGCAGAGCCCTTGACGAGCGGATCCTTCTTGAAGTTGGTCACAGCTAGCGCGACAGTACCAAGCGCAATGCCCAGTGAAGCGGCCTGCTCAAACGATTTAAAGTCGCCGCTGGGAACCTCGCCGCGGGGGTCGGTGACGAGCTTGTTGGGCAGAATAAATACCGAGTCAGCCTGGATATCGACAAAGTCGCCAAACACGCCGTCATCCTTGATGAAGGGGCTGGTGCCGGTTTGGCCGCCAGCAACGTGATCGCCAAATTTGATGTTTGTGACTGCAGAGCCCACCTCTGTAACGATTCCAGCAAAGTCACAGCCAACGCCAGAGCAAACAGCCATCTTGTAGCGGACGTGCTTGAAATCTGTGGTGTTTACAGCGACAGCCTTTGTGGATGCACGCACAAAGTCAGGGCTGAGTTCACGAATAGGTGCAGAGCCCAATTCGATGGCTCCATTTTCAGTAGAGCGGTAGAGTTGACGAGACATTAAGATTGATGGCTGGTAGCGAGTTTGAGCCCGTCTTTATGGAGTTACGCATATACTTGCATAGGGATGCATGCCTAGCACGTCAGTCGGTCCCGGTCGGAACTCCGCGGAGCTCCGAAGTATTTGAACTTGGCTTTAAATGCTGGAATTGGGATATATGCAGGAAAAAAAGACATAGTCGCAAGATAAAATGGGGCCGTTTCTAAAATCTATTTTTAGAACGCAATTTATCAGAGTTGTTGGATGGCAGAAAGGGGCTAAAGAATCAAGCAACAAAGCTTTCTTTGAGTAATATAGCCCATTACTCAAGGAGGCCACACGATAAGAGCACGGTGTGATCGGGCCCACATGCGAGGCATGGTCGGGCCCGGCGTGACCTGGTGGCACAGTGGAAGGACTATATAGATAGCACATTGCGAACAGCGCAGACCCATGCTCTACACAGCATACTCCGCAACAACCCCCACATCTATCACCTGTGCCGCCTAGCCCAAACGGGCAAGTGCACCAAACACTATATGGCGCGCTCGCCAGCAGCCTCACCATGACCGAGGACATATTCTACTTTTCGCTCACGCAAAACCTGCCAGGGGTGCTGGCAGTGGTCTACTTTTACAGCCTCGAGAACGGATGCATGGAGGCCACCCCCGTCAGGTGCTACGTCCCGCCGGGCCCAGACCCACATAGGATTGTTGCTCCCCCAAACCACCATGTATTGACAATATCGCTCAACGCACGGCACTGCAATTCGCACTTTGAGTTCCTGCAAGATACCCTTGCGCAGAGCGACCACCAACCGCCCATCATTCGCAACACCAATCAGTGGTTTGGAATTGAGGTGACTGGCGAGTTCCAGCCGAGGGGCATTGAGCTCTATGTTTACGATGTTGGCCAGTACGCCGATGAGCTCCCCCCCAACAGGGCCGCGTCAAACAGGGCCATGAAATAGTCTAGTCTACCTCGTAACATAGTACCATATCGCTGGTCTGGCCCTCGCTCCAGCCACGACCGCCAGAGGCAGTTAATAAATACCGGCCGCTCTTGTCGAGCATCATACGGCTCATTACCGTTCCATGGTAGCTCGGGGCAATTGTGAACGGCGTACTCTTTTCGCTATCAAGCTTGTAGACGCGCAGGTTGTCTTGCGACGCGCAGAGAAGGCGGTTGGCCAGCGCGAGCACAGAGGTCACGCTACCGCTACTACTTGGAAGCTTGAGAGTGCGCGGCGTGGGCTTGCGAATATCCCACTCATCAACAGTATTGTTTCGGCGCCCTGCAAACACCTTGGTGCCATCGTTTGACCAGCACGCAGATACGCACCAGGGCGGCGCCGAGCTCCCCGATAGAGACAGGACCTTGTCCGTGGTGCGTGTGTCCCACAAGTCAATTGATCCGTTGACCGAGGATGTCATAAAGATTTGCTCAGATTCGGCGGCCTCCTCGCCAAAAAGGTCGTCAATGTCGTTGGCTGGGGATGGGCCTCCAGCCGGTTGCCAGGCAATGGTCGAGACCTGGCCGGGTGTGGAGTAGGTATTGGTGCATTTGCCAGTGTCCAGGTCCCAATAGCCGACCGTCTTGTCCCATGATCCGCTCAGCAGCGTCCGCTCATCGGGGCCCAGAGCGAGCTCTGAAACGGTGGATGTGTGCATATCCAGGTACGAAACAATCGTACCCTCCGAGTATCGCGCCGATTGCAGGCTAATACCTCCGGATTCCAGGCCAGAAACGAGCCAGAGCGCCTCCGAGTGCACCGCCAAGGAATACACCGGGCTAAGCTTGGGCATATAGGTGCCAGCCTGGTCGAACTTGTACTCGTGCTCTTGAAGGGGCTGCTCGTTCTCCCAGTACCCCTTGAGAACGCCTGCATTGACGATGGTGTCCATAAATGTCGGCCGCTGGCCCATGGTCATTGGCTGCACACCGCTAACGCTGTCTGGGAATGCAAACCGACGAATAAACCCATCCTCACCGCCCGTAAACAAATATCGCG
Organism: Wickerhamiella parazyma; assembly: GCA_030562575.1. Taxonomy (NCBI): domain Eukaryota; kingdom Fungi; phylum Ascomycota; class Dipodascomycetes; order Dipodascales; family Trichomonascaceae; genus Wickerhamiella; species Wickerhamiella parazyma. Next base: position 24,096 of record JAKTZS010000002.1, read on the forward strand.
TCGCTGCGCTGAAGGCAAAGCTAAAAGTTGGGCCACCAGTGATGAAGCCAGTGGTCGGCGTGAGCGTGGGTTCCTCGTCATTCACCGAGCCATTCGTGTATACAGGGTACGTTTTGGCATATGTGCCGGCCAAAATATGCGTGGGCGGCTCGCGAGGCGGAGATGGTGCTGGCTGTGCCTCGGACTCTGGTACGGGCTCCTGCGAGTCTGCTGGGGGGTCGCTCGAACCCTCGAGCGGTTCCTGGGTCCCGGTTTCCATATCGAAATCCTCCCCAGATTCGCTGGGCGTCACATATTCCTCGTCTTCCGCGGAGGCTTCAAACAGGTCCATTACGTAGGGTCCGCGTAGGGTCGGTAGGTAGGTAGGTAGGTAGGGGGGTTTAAATATATAAAAGTTGGGCAGCTCACTTGAGGGTTTCCCACGAGCCATCCTCCATGGCATACTCCTTGGCCTCTTCCTTTTGCACCTGCTTGTAATAGTCGATAACCTCAGAGTAGCGCTGCACATTCTCGACGCTCTTGGCCGACATTTGTACTGCCCGCATGCTCACAGGCTTGTCACCTACAGCCTTCTCCTCGGGCTGAGCGTGTGTGAATGTTGGTCTGAGCTGCGCTGTTGACTGAACCATCGCCAGGTAGAGCCCGTCCTGCTCGATCTTGCCTACTGCGTACCGTTGTGACGGTTTGAGCATTCCGCCAAACGTTTGGGCAGTCTTTTCTGCTGTGGGGGGAACCTGCGGCATATCATTGTTCAAATCAAGCTGCACTTGCCCGCTCTTGGCCTTGATTCGCAGCGTGGATCCTGTCTGTTCTTTGGCTCGGGTGTTGAGCTTTCGCGTCGGGTACTGGAAGATCATTGGCTGCAAATCAGTGCTCAAATAAACTGGAACTTCGCTAACAACGGGGTCATCTGCGGCCTCGGGCTCTTGATATTCGCCTACAAATAGGTCCTCGCTCATAAAAATTTATAAGATCTGAGAAAAAAAAAATGGACGACGATTTAATGCTAAATATTAGCGCCAGTGGCAACAAAAGGACGGTTGTTACTGCCGCAAAGGGGTCCTGGAGAGATAAGCGCAAGGCCGTCAAGCGCCAAAGAAAAGAGGCCAACCCCCGGCCTCAGGAGCCCTCGAAACCAAAAGAGCCCAAGGAGAGAACTGTACCTGCTGCAGCTACGGGCGCAAACAACACAATTCTCAAGCCTAGAGCCGACCGTCCCGAGGTGGCGCTCCCCAAAGGCCGGATAGGCGAGAAAAACACCGTGCTGAGCTCGCTGTTTACCGCAAATGAGGAAATTCAGGTCGCTGAGAAGAAACAGGCTGTCAAGTCAGACATTGAGAACGCCCCTCTTGGCTCTGAAACCTTTGTTGGACTGGGCATCCCCGACAGCCTGAGATCCCAACTTGAATCGCAGAGCATCTCTCACCCTACGCATATTCAAAGAGCCTCAGTTCCGCAAATTCTCGAAAACACGCGTGATGCGTTTATCGTTGCTCAAACAGGATCGGGAAAAACACTGGCATACCTACTGCCGGTGTTGAGTCGGATTCTGCAGCAGCCCAACCTAAGTCGCACAAGCGGCGTATTTGCCGTTGTTTTAGCCCCAACGCGCGAGTTGGCCACCCAGATTTACCAGTCTCTCGAGGTATTGTGTCGCGCATGCCACTGGATTGTGCCTGGAATTGTTATTGGTGGTGAAAAGAAAAAATCTGAAAAGGCCCGGCTGCGCAAGGGTGTCAACATTCTCGTGGGAACACCGGGACGTTTGGCAGACCACTTTGACAATACCCAAAGCCTCGATCTCAGCCAGGTCCGGTGGGTAATTCTGGACGAGGGAGACAGGCTCGTGGAACTGGGGTTTGAGGAGACCCTGACCAAGATCTTGGACACAATCAAGGCCCAGGCCAAGCTGGATGGGTTTGAGGCGCTGCCGTCGTCTCGCACTCACATCTTGTGCTCGGCAACAATGAATGCCAGTGTGGAGAGGCTCAAGACCCTGACGCTTGAAAATCCCGTGTGGATCAGAGCGCAGGATAAGCAGGTGGAAAGTGCACCTACACAGCTCAAACAGAGTTTTATCATTTGCCCTCCCAAGCTTCGACTCGTGACGCTGGCCGCACGCCTCAAAGCCAGTCAAAAGACAATGGTCTTTTTGAGCTGCAGTGACTCGGTCGACTTTCATTTCCGGGTATTCACTCATAAACAAGATGAAGAAGAAGAGGATGAGGAAGAGGATGAGGAGGTGTGCCTTCCCTCCACCACCTTGGACGGGTTTATGGTGTTTAAGCTACACGGTTCCCTGACACAAAAACAGCGTGCAGCCACTATCCAGGGGTTTGTAAAGGCCACAAAAGCTATTTTGCTCTGTACAGACGTGGCGTCGCGTGGTTTGGACGTCCAGGTCGACACGGTTGTCGAGTATGACCCACCGTTTGCCGTGGAGGACCACATTCACCGCGTCGGTCGTACCGCTCGCGCAGGCGGTGCTGGATCCGCGACGCTGTTTTTGTTGACAGGGCCAGAAGAGCAGTATGCCAAAAAGATTGAGAGTATCCACCAAAACCTCACACAGCAGACATACCAAAAGCAGCTGGAGAAGGCCTTTGGCAAAAAGTGGGACATGGAGGCCACTACATGGCATCTTGATGTTGAGCGGTGGTTATTGAGCGATGAGGAGGCACTGACTGTAGCGCAAAAGGCGTTCCAGAGCCATATCCGTGCCTACACGACGCACATCGCCGCGGAGAAGGACATGTTTAACGTCAAGAATCTCCATCTTGGCCACCTCGCCAAGGCATTTGGCTTGCGTGATGTACCCAGCGCCATCAAATCGAGCGGTAGCCAGCGCGTCAAGAAGAAAAAGCGCACTGGTATCAATGCGCTAATGGACACAGCTCGCAAACACATGTCGATGGGCATGAGCGAGTACAATATTGCATAATTTATTTAAAATCTTCGTTCAGCACCCACGCCTTGGCGGTCTTGTCAAATTGTGCGACGCTCTGTAGCATGCGGCGCAGGTTGGCCACTGCCTGGTCGTCGTCGAGTTTGATGCCGCACGACGACACAATCTGTGATGATTCTGCCCTTTGGTCTGGCTGAGTCTCGAGGAATTTCACAATGCGTTCCAGGGTTTGGTCGACGGGCCCCTTTGAGCTCACCTGCGCCGATGTTTCCAGCTCCTTTTTCTCTCGTAGCTTTGTGAGAATTGAAGATGAAGACCGCTTGCCCGCGCTTCCGAAACGACCGGTCCAGGTTGGCGTACCAATTTCGCTCTTTTGTGCGCGCCTGCGGGATTTTTTCAGAGCCTCTGCGGCATCCTGAGCGATTCGTGTTGCCTCACGCTCCATCAAAACTGTGTCGGGGCGGCTGGCTTCAATAATGGCATCATGCTCAAGACTGCTGGATACCAGCAGGTTTGAAAGAAGTGACTCTTCGGGGGCTTGCTCACCTTGGTACTCGTCCTCTTGAGCAACACCTTCCACCTTTACAGTTGGCTTTGATTTGGCCGTGCCAAACAGAGCCTCGGTCTCACCGTCCCCTAGGGAGAAAAGATCATGTAGATCTGTACTCTTGAAGAACCGCTTTTGCTTTGGGTCCTGTAAAATCTTGTTTGTTAGAAACTGCTTGAAGATCTGGCGGTGGTAGATTTTCTCCTCAATGGCTCCAGAGACCATTAGCCTGTAAATCATCACTTGGCGTTTTTGGCCCAAGCGCCAGCTGCGCTCACGCGCCTGCATGTCTGTGCTTGGGTTCCAGTCGGGGTCAAAGATGATGACCCGGTTTGCCCCTGTTAAATTGACGCCCAGACCGCCCACCTTGGTTGTGAGCAGAAAAACGTCGCTGTTGCCGTTGTTGAATGAGTCGACAAGCCGCTGCCTGTGCGATATGTTTGTGGTGCCATCCATCCGCAGGTACCTCAGGTTGAGCTCCTCGACAAAGGTCTCCAGAATGTCCAGCATCTGGCGGCTTTGGGTAAAGAGTAGTGTCTTGTGGCCCTGCTGTTTCCATAGCTCTAGAAGCGCCTTTGTGACCTGCATCTTGCCGCTCAGCTCGGGCGACCCATAGTCGGGTTTGCGCATTGAGATTTCTCGGTCCACCAGGTCTGGGTGGTTGCAAATTTTGCGCAAAATATCTACCCCGTAGAGGACCTGGCGTTTTCCCTTGAGGATGCTCTTCATTTCTTCAGACTCTAGAAAGCGTTTGTAGGCGGCGTGCTGTGCCTTTGTGAGACGGCAAAACAGGACCTTTTCGGTCTTTCCCGGCAGGTCTGTTGCTACATCGCTCTTCATGCGCCGCAGTAGATAGGGTGCAATGAGATCACGCAGTACTACAGCGCACTTGTAGGCGGTCTGGACCTGGATGTTGGTAGCATTAGCGTAGCCACCAATATTTATTGGCACACTAAACTGTGTCTGGAATACCGGTAGTGTACCAAGCCTGCCAGGGAACACAAAGTCAAAGAGACTCCACAGTTCTACGAGGTTGTTTTGAATCGGAGTGCCACTGAGAATGATACGGTGCGGGGTCTTGATCTGCTTGCACACAAGGGCAATATCACTGTTGGGGTTGCGGATTTTATGTCCTTCGTCTAGCACACAATAGTCCCACTTGATTGGAAGCAGCAGTTTTGAGTAGATTTTGAGACCGGCATAAGTGGTGACTAGGACGCCGTTTGCATTGGCCACCAGGGCCTTGGCATTGCTGTACGAGCCCACATTTTCATCGTCTTCATTGCGCTCTGAACCCATGGCAGAGCCGATTGAGTGTAAAATGGACACCCGTAGCGGTGGCCACCACTCGTGAAGCTCAGACACCCATTGGTGTAGTACTGTAGCCGGGCATACAATGAGAACTTTATTGAGTTGTTTGGAGTGATGCAGGCCGGCCAAAAAGGCTGCTATTTGCACAGTCTTTCCCAGCCCCATCTCGTCGCCAACAATGCCGCCAGCCTTTTGATTGTACAGCTCGTAGAGCCACCTGACACCAGTCTTTTGGTGCGGAAAAAGACCGCTCCAGACATTTCCCGGTATGGAGACGGTCCCCAGCTCCAAATCCTTGACCTTGGGGTGCTCGAGATACTCCTCGGGGCCGAGCTCGTCGGAAACGCCCCTGGCACGCCGGCGAGCGGCCGCCCAGCGCGAGTAGCGCGCTCTCCAGATATGCTCGAGGCCATCATCCAGCTTGGGATCCTCTTTCTCGTCCTCGGTGTCGTCGTCGTCGCTGTCCTCGCGTTTGCGTTTGAGGTCTTCGAGGGATGCCGAGTCCTCGTGAGAGGCAAGCTGCTCGCCCGGCTTGTCAAACGGGGTAATCTTGCCTGTTCGTACTAGAAACTCGTGCTCGGTCTCGTCCTTCTTGGCGGTCTGGGCCGTGCCGTTGAGGCGAGACTCGATCTCAGCCTCGTCCTGCCGAAGCTGTTGCAGGGAAGTGCGCTGGATATTAAAGATTTCATTGCGAATACCCTCTCGAGCGCTGACTTTGGCGGTTTGCAACGAATCGGTGAGCCTTGCGATCCGGGCATTTAATTTGTCTATATCGCTGCGGGTTTTGGCGAGCCGCTTGCGGTCGAGCTCGTTCTCACGATGCTGCAGCTGCTCTTGGGCCTTTAATTCGAGCTGCTGCTCCAGCTGAGACTGGTCCACGGCGATGGCATCGATCGACTCGATCCCGCTCATAAGCAGCAAGATGCGACGGGTGCTGTGAGGTGTGGAGGGCATGTTTTGCTTCAATGGAGTTCTGTTTGGACCCACATTAGTGCAGCAAGATGGTTCAGTGGGTGATGGCGCAGCAAAAAGCGCAGCAGGTCAAGGGGCGCCATGCGAGGTTCTTTGCCGAGTTTCTTGCCGATTTTTTTGCCGAGTTTTCGCCATGCCCCGCTTACTTGTGGGCACCTAGCGTTTCTAAAAATACCGGGCAAAAGTCATGCATGTGGCTCAGCCCCTGCAGTCGGGCTCGCCGAGAAAGCTTTGGGTGGTGAAGGCGAGTGAGTGAAATAGATGGTGGGGAATTCTTCCTCGGGCGATTCGCGCCGGACCTTGTGAGAAGGGCACCATTAGCCGGAATTCTCGGCCATGCATGATCGTGCATATGCACTGCGCCATGAAACTCCCAACTATAAAAAAGGTTGGCCGGGTCGCTCCAAGCATCATCATGCCCAACTACGGACCCCCTCAAGGTGGATACTACCAGCAGCAACAGCCCGTCTACGTCCAGCAACAGAGGAGAGACAACGGCGGATGCTGCTGCGGCTGCTGCGCAGCCATTACCGCCTGCCTGTGCCTTGACATGTGCTGCTAATTGACGTGCCCGCAGGCCTTCATATGCATATATATATATATCTCCACCAATCGCGACAGCTTACCCTATGACGCTTTCAGCCAACTGCATCTTTTGCAAGATTATTCGCCAGGAGATCCCCAGCTACAAGCTATTTGAGACCGCAAAGACCTATGCGTTCCTTGACATTGGCCCGACGGCATCGGGGCATGCGCTGGTGATCCCCAAGTACTGCGGCGAGAAGTTGCACAATGTTCCCGACGAGTACCTGGCCGAGCTGCTTCCGGTGGCCAAGAAGATTGCCATTGCGAGTGGCCTGGACGTTTCTGGGCTTGAGGGTGCGGGGTACAACATTCTGCAAAACAACGGCTCGATCGCACACCAGGTTGTGCCCCATGTGCACGTGCACTTGATTCCCAAGCGCAACGAGGAGACTGGGCTTGTTGTTGGCTGGCCGCAGCCGGAGGACGCCAAGGACAAGGCGACGCTCGATAGGATTTTCCACGAGCTGAAGGAGAAGCTAGCAAAGATTTAGTAGTTTATGTTGAGAGCAATGTGGGTGTGAGTGGGTGAGTGCACCTGAGTGAGTGCACCTGAGTGAGTGCACCTGAGTGAGTGCACCTGAGTGAGTGCACCTGAGTGAGTGCACCTGAGTGAGTGCACCTGAGTGAGTGCACCTGAGTGTGAGTGTCTGAGTGTGTCTGAGTGTGGGTGTGACTCAAATGGGCTTGAAACAAGCGCCAAACTCAACTCCCCGCAGCCTCGCGAGCTTTAGCGAGACAAGAACCGAGTCGGGGACTCCAATGTCCACCAAAAAGTGCGCGCTGGAGGCAGGCCCCGTGGGGAACCCGCACGAGACCAGGACCTCCGAGTCGCACGAAGCAGTACAGAGGCTGACCCGGGCGGCGCATTTGGACCATTCCAGCAGCCACTGGGCGGCGGCGTATTCGTCCGCGTCCAGCTGGTCTTGGAGGGTGCTCTCGAACCCGGCTAGGGCGTCCACCACGAGCGCGGGGCTGCTGTTGCCCAGGGCAGCAAACAGGGCGTTCTGGGTGGCGACGAATTTCCCGCCAGCTGCAATAAAAGGCTTTGTGTGCGCCTCGAGCGTCTTTGCGGCGTCTTTGTTGGGGCTCACCACAACGACTCCGAACGAGCTGGCGAGGCGGCGGGCGGCGGCGACGGCCCACTCGCCGACCCAGTGTGAGCCGACGATGAAGAGGATGTTGCCGCTGCCGCTAGGGGTGCGCTGCTTGACGATAGCCTCGAGCCCTTCACCTGCTCTCTCTGCGATTGTGAATGGGCTGTATCCTTTGTCGAGCATTGTGGAGATGATTTGGTTGAGCTGGAGTACTGTGCAATGGGGGGTAGGGGTGGGAGCGGGGGTAGGTGCGGAGGTAGGAGCGGAGGTAGGAGCGGAGGTAGGAGCGGAGGTAGGAGCAGGAGTAGAGGCAGCCACAGGAGTAGAGGCAGCCACAGGAGCAGAGGTAGTCACAGCCCCAGGAGTAGCCCCAGGAGTAGCCCCAGGAGTAGCCCCAGGAGTAGCCCCAGGAGTAGCCCCAGGAGTAGCCCCAGGAGTAGCCCCAGGAGTAGCCCCAGGAGCAGCGACAGACCCAGGAGCAGAAACCCCAGGAACCCCCGGATCAACAGACCCCTCTCGAGACTTGTCGTCCCCATTCACACCCTCCTTGACTCCCCCACGCCTTTTGCCGCGTTTTTTCTCGAGCACCTCTACATCGACAATCTGCGTTCCCTCGACAATCATCCTCTCCAGGTGCTCACCAGTGCTCTTGCTGGTAACCTTGGCCAGAACCAGCCGGCCCTGCTCGATCGATTCGACATTGCCCTCGACGCAAAAGTCCGGCGTTGCGATCCTCACTCGCTTGCCCAAAAAGTCAGACATTACGGTAGCAGCAAGAAAATCAAAGTGTGCGCTTTCAAGAATGATCTATCTGTTTGTATATACTTAGGGGGCGCAGTAGCCACCGTCGACACCGATATCGGCACCGGTGGTGTAGGTGGATGCATCAGAGCCAAGGTAGAGGTAGGCGCCGACGAGCTCCTGGGGCAAACCGCCACGGCCCATGGGGGTCATCTGCCACCACTTCTGCTGAATGTCCTGGGGGACAAAGTCAGAGATGTCGGTACGGATGTAGCCGGGGGAGATGGTGTTGGAGCGGGCAAAGCCGGCCCACTCGACGGCGAGGGAGCGCGAAAAGTGGATGATTCCGGCCTTGGCGGCGTTGTAGCAGGCCTGGAGCTGGGGCACGTTGACGATCTTGCCGCTCATGGAGGCGGTGAAGATGAGCGAGCCAAAGCCCTGCTTCTTAAAGACCTGGCCGACAAACTTGGCGCAGTAGTAGGCACCGTCGAGGTCGAGCTTCATGACCTTCTCCCACTCGGCGTGGTCGTCCTGGTCAATCATGGCGCCCTTGGTCCAGGGGACACCGGCGTTGGCGACAAAGATGTCGATCTTGCCAAACTCAGAGACCTGCTCCTTGATGGCCTTCTCAACGGCGTCGCTGTCGGTGACCTGCACCTTGTAGGTTTTGACCTTGACGCCGTACTTGCTGGCGAGGGCGTCGGCCTTCTCCTGGGGGTTGGTGCTGTTGTACCAGATGGCCAGGTCGGCGCCGGCCTGGGCGTAGGCCTCGGCGACGGCGTAGCCAATACCGGTGGAAGCACCGGTGATGGAGGCAACCTTACCCTTGAGGGAGAACAAGTCGAGGACAGTGGACTTGCCCTCGGCGATAACCTTGGGGTCGGGCTGGGGGAGGGAGAGGCCTGCGATAGTTTGAGACATTGGGGAAATACGATGGGGGCTTGCGCCCCCTTTTATAATTGAGCGTGCAGACGGATGTTATGCGGGTGCATGCGGGGGTATGCATGGATATGCACGTCGCGGCGGCGCAACCGTGGTGTTGCGGGGTGAAATTTTGTGGTTTGAGGCGACAGATGGGCGTTTTGCGGTATAATTTTGGGGCTGGCCCGAGATCAAGTGTTTTGGGGCCCTCTTTAGGGGAGTAATGACCTCCGGAGCTGTATGCATTGCTACGACGTGGCTAGGGTTATGCCTGGAACCACGTAGCGATTGCTGTCAATTGGTGAGAGCAAGGTGTGAGTGGGGAGGTTTGTTGAATTTGTTTATGGGTGGGAGGGGTGAGGGCAGGGGGTGAAGGGGTAGGGATGTGAAGGGCAGGGGGTGAAGGGGGTGAAGGCAGGCTGGAGGTGCCCGAGGACTACAGGGAGGAGGGTAGAGCGACTAGAAAGGGCTAGGAGAACTGAAAACTAAAACTAAAACTGAGACTACTGAAAACTACTTGATCGCAGGATCTCGCAGGTTCAACACTCAACCCCGAGCTTGATGGCCCTTTGCTTTAGTTAAAGCTTAATTTTCAGGATAACAAAGACTCGTGCCAGCGACGCCCCAGCAGCGCCCAGCAGGGCCAGCTGCCCCAGCCCAATCGCAATACGCGGAGGGTTGCCACGGCGACTGGCACGATCCAGCAAACTCCAAATCAAATTGTGAAAATTCAAACACAAAACTAAAGTGCGCTAAAAGTGTGCGCTTTAAAGCGCGACGATCCGAGTCAGCGCGTCCTGCATCCTGCGGCCAATTTTCCGAGGATTTTCCGGGGTAGGTGGGTCGTTGGCGGGCACGGGGCGGTCGCGTGGGCGGTGCGGGCGCGGAGGTGTATATATTAAGGTATAATTAGAGGGGCGCTGGGGTTGAATGCGGGTTTGGGGGGTGAGATGAGGGAGGTAGGGTGAGGGTGAGGGAGGGTGCAAGCGCAGGCCGCACAGGCCGCGCAGGGCGCACAAACCACAAACCACAACCGTACAAACAAGACTCAACTCAACTCATGCGACAGATAAATGCAAAGAAAGCGGTACTCTACTCGCCATGATCGTTCCACAGCTGCCCCCGCTCAAACCCGTTGGTGTGCTGCGTATAATCGCTGTATGCTTGGTTGATCCAGTCGCTCGAGACATCCACAAACGGCCCCTGGTGGTAGATCGGCTGGTTGAGCGCCTCGGCGGTGCCAAAGATGAACGAGCACTTGCCCTGCAGGGTGGCCTCGAGCTCGGCCTTTTTCTTGCAATCCCCGGCAAACTCGACATAGTGCTGCGCGCCGACCTTTTCCTCGCCGTTGACGACGGCCTTGCCGCAGATGATGTAGACAAACGCGTTCCAGTGGTCGGGGATGGAGTAGACGAACTTGCCGTCGAGCTCGACGTGCATCAGGACGACCGGGGTGAGCGTGACCGGCTTTGCGGTGCGGCCAAACGCCGACCCCGAGAGTAGCGAGACGCGGGCGCCGTCGCACGCCTCAAAGACGACGCCCGCCTTGGCGGTGGTGAACTCGGTGCTCGGGGGCTTGCGTTTGTAGTCCTCGGGGACGTCGACCCAGATGTGTAGGCCGCTGGAGGTGCCCTGCATTGAGCTGAGCTTGGGGCGCACGCCGCGGCCGACCATCACGCTGAGCACGTCCATGGGCGCGAGCTCGAAGGTGTTTTCCGGGCTGTACTCGACCTTGAGCCTGCCGCGCAGCAGCAGGGTGATTTTTTGAAAGCCGCGCGCGGGGTGCGGCGGGTTGCCCGTGGTGTCGACGGCGAACTCCTCGCAGCCGACAAACGGCGGCAGCGCGCGGGCGCGCGACGAGCCGATGCTGCGGCGCACAGACATGTTGAGGCCCTGCGGCTCCTGCTCGACGGCGAACGACCGAGAGATGGGGCGAGCCTCGTGGCGAGCCTCGTTTGTCATGGGGCGGACGGGAGGGGGGAGGGGGAAGAAGCACAAAGTCAGGGCGGCGAGGGCTCCTAGAGGGCTCCTAGAGGGCTCGAAAAGGCTCCGAAAGGGCTCCGAAAGGGCTCGCAAAGGGCCCCAAAAGGGCCCAAACGGGCTCCAAAAGGACCCCTAAAGGGCCCCAAAAGGACCCCAAACCAGCGCCCCTAGCACGCTAAACCAGAGCCCCGAGGACCCCAAATGGACCCTAATCTGCCCCCCCCCCCCCCAAAAACCCATCCATTTAACGCTCCTCAGGTAACCCGTTTGTCATGTCGCTCAGTCCGTCAACGAGCCCCAGCGGCGGCGGGCGGCGCAGCAGCGAGCAGCGCGGCGACCGACGGCACGAGCACGCGTCGCACCCGCCGCAGCGGTCGTCGTTCGACTACCACACCGACCTGCTGCACATGGCCGCTGTGGGGCGGAACGCGCTGACGCCCCAAATAAGCTTCGACCGCCACGCGCTGCGACGGCCCCGCAAGGGCATTTTCCACAAGCTGCGGCGCGCAAAGGGCGCGGCTCACAAGGCCGACGACGAGCAGAGCGAGGGCTCGACCGAGCACCGCCTGCGGCACTCGGAGGTCGAGGCAAGCAGCAGTCGCAAGAGCCTGGTGCGGGTGTTTCGCACCAACGGCACGTTCGGCACGCTCGCGTGCCCCACGGACGCCTCGACGAGCCAGCTGCTGCGGCTGGCCGCGCGGAAATTTTTCATCACCGACCCCGAGAATTACCGCCTCGTTTTCAGCCAGCCCGACCGCCAGCGCGTGCTCGGCGCTGCCGACCAGCCGGTGCTGCTTTTGCACGAGGTCTCGCGCGCCGCGGGGTACACCCACGAGGGCACCGAGGACATTTCGTTTTTGGTGCGGTTCGTGCTCGAGCGTCGCCCGCAAGACACGCTGCGCGACGAATGCATGGCCCGGCCCACCCAGCTGCGGCTGTTTGACTATGTCGAGGACGAGTTCCCGCCGTACGTGGTGCAAAACGCCCCCAAGCTCCAGACCATCGAGCTGTACCGGTGCAGCGTGGCGCCGCTCGCGCAAATGGCCGAGCTCGCGCCCAACGTGCGGGTGTGTCGTATCCGCGACAGCGTCGTCCCCGAGCTGCCGGGCAACCTGCTGCCGTTTTTCGAGCAGCTGCAGACGCTCGACCTGCGCAGCAACGGGCTGCAGGCGCTCGACGTCGACTTTGGCCGGCTCACGGCGCTGCGCGCGCTCGACGTGTCGGGCAACTGCATCGCGCACCTTCCCGCGAGCCTCGCGGCGTGCCCGCTGCGCACGCTGCTGGCGTCGACCAACCTCATCTCCGAGTACGAGCTGTTTCTGCCGACGCTCGAGCACGTCGACCTCGACTACAACCTGCTCAGCTCACTGGCGCCCGAGCTCACGCGCTGCACCCGGCTGCAGCGGCTGCAGCTCGCCTACAACCGGTTCAACCGGTTCCCGCGGCACGTCGAGTACCTCGAGGCGCTGCAATTCCTGGACCTCACGGGGAATATGATCTCGCAGCTGTCGCACTGCCGCGGGCTCAGCGTGCGCACGCTCAAGCTCTCGCACAACCGCTCGCCCGACGACCGCAACCGCGAGGTCAAGGTGCCGTACCTTTACCTGCCAAACATCACCACGGCCGACCTGTCGTTCAACGGGCACGGGTTTGTGCACAACCCGTACATGCCGCAGCTGCAGACGCTCGACCTGCGCGGGCAAAACCTAATGGTGCTGCCGGACGCGATTGTGCAAAACGTGCCGCTGCTGACGACCCTCAACGTGTCGCGCAACGGCATCACCACGCTGCCGGCGTCCATCATCAACTGCCGCAGCCTCGAGACGCTGGACGTCTCGTACAACTCGTTGACGCACCTGCCCGAGCTGCCGGCGTCGCTGCTCGAGGTGAACCTGAGCAGCAACAACCTCAAGTCGCTGCCGCGGCTGGGCCGCGCGCTGCGCGTGCTCAATGTCTCGTCCAATTTGCTCGAGAACCTGGCGTTTGTGGAGGAGCTCGAGCTCGAGCACCTGAGCGTCGCCGACAACCGGCTCACCGACGACGTGCTAGTCGCGCTGTGCGGGCAGCCGCTGCGGCGGCTCAACCTCGGGTACAACGACCTGAGCGAGATCCCCACGGGCATCTTCCGGTCGCTGCCGCGGCTCGAGACGCTGGTGCTCAGCGGCAACCGGCTGGGGACGCTGCCGCAGGAGGAGTTTGAGTACCTCACCGGGCTCAGGGAGCTGTACCTCAACGGGAACCGCCTCAACACGATCCCGGCCGAGTTTGCCAAGCTCGAGGCGCTCGAGGTGTTTGACGTGTCGGACAATGCGCTGCGGTACAATGTGTGCAACTGGCCGTTTGACTGGAACTGGCGGTGGAACAAGCGCCTGCGGTACCTCAACTTTTCCTCCAACAGGCGGCTCGAGATCAAGCGCAGCCGCCAGGAGGAGGACCTGACCGACCTGAACGTGCTGCCGCACCTGACGGTGCTGGGGTTGATTGACGTGACGGTGCTGAGCAGCAGCATGCCCGACCAGACCGAGAACCGGCGCGTGCGCACGTACGGCGCGGACGTCAACGAGTACAAGCTGGGGATCGCCGACGCGCTCGGGGCGCAGCCGCTCGGGGTGCAGGACCTTGTGGTGGACCAGTTCCGGGGCGAGGGCGACGAGGCGCTGATCGGGCTGATTGACGGGCAGAACGGCGGCGACTTTGGCAACCGCATCTCGCGGCTGGTGCAGCAGTCGATGCCGAGCACGTTCCGTCATGAGCTGGAGCACAACGACGTCGAGACGGCGGTGCACAACACGTTTGCGGCGCTGCACGCCGACATTGGCAACCTGGTGGTGCACGGGGCGTCGAGCACGGCGATGAGCGGGGCGTCGAACGCCTCGATGGGGTTTGACGACCGCGACATCCGCACCGGCACGGGCGTGGCCATGTGCTACGTCAAGGGCCAAAAGGTGCACATTGGCGTGCTGGGCGGGACGCAGTGCGTGGTGTCGCTGCCGGACGGCGGGCACCGCGTGCTGAACCAGCCGCACCTGGCGACGGCGCGCGGGGAGCTCGACCGCATGCGGCGGCAGTGCATTCTCGTCGACAACAAGGTCAACGGGGTGACCGAGTACACGCGGCTGATTGGCTGCTATAACCTGCCGCTGAGCCGCGTGCCGTTCTACACCGAGTACGACCTGCGGGCGCAGGACATTTTGATTGTTGCGTCGGCCGAGTTTTGGCAAGCAGTCACCTACGAGACGGCGGCGGACATTGCGCGGAGCGGCGAGGCGTCGCTCGCGGCGCTCAAGCTGCGCGACCTGGCGATCGCGTACGGGTGCACGTCGCGGCTGATGGTGATGGTGCTGCGGCCAAACAACGTGGCGGCGCAGTGGTCGCGCAAGCGCAAGAACCTGCCGAGCGACTCGCTGCTTGCGCGGCTGGGCGAGGAGGTGGCGCCGCCGACGGGCGACGTGACGCTCGTCTTCACAGACATCAAGCAGTCGACGCTGCTGTGGGAGAGCATGCCGAGCACGATGCGCGCGGCCATCAAGGTGCACAACAGCATCATGCGGCGGTCGATGCGGCTGATGGCCGGGTACGAGGTCAAGACCGAGGGCGACGCGTTCATCGTGGCGTTCCACTCGCCGGTGCAGGCGCTGCAGTGGTGCCTGACGGTGCAGCAGCAGCTGCTGGGCGCCGAGTGGCCGCCGGTTCTGCTCGAGAGCGAGGAGTGCCGCGCGGTGCACCACCCGGGGCTCATCTTCCAGGGGCTGAGCGTGCGCATGGGCATCCACCGGGGGCGCCCCGTATGCGAGCACGACCCCATCACGGGGCGCATGGACTACTTTGGGCCGATGGTCAACAAGACGTCGCGCATCAGCAGCGCCGCCAACGGCGGCCAGATCATGGTCTCGCGCGAGTTTCTGCGCGCGGTGGACGACCCCAGCCTCGACTTTGTGACGGTGGAGCTGGGCGAGCTCAAGCTCAAGGGCATCGAGTCGCCCGAGTTTCTGGTGGTTGTGTACCCCAAGAGCCTCGAGGCGCGCGCCGCGTACGAGTGGGAGCACTCGATGGCGGCGACCCCGGGGGGCTCGCCGCACGGCTCGCCGCGGGGCACCCCCAAGGGCACCCCCAAGGGCACCCCCAAGGGCACGCCGCGGGGCACCCCCAGGGTCACCCCCAGGGTCACGCCGCGGGGCACGCCGCACGGCAGCGTGAGCGAGGCCGACGACGGGTCGCTGGCGCTGCTGCGCGTGTGCCAGCGGCTGGAGGCGCTGTGCGGCGAGCTGTCGGGGGGCGCGAACCCGCTGGCGTGGCTGTCGCCGCCAGTGACGGAGCTCGAGTGCACCATCACTCGCATAGAAAACGCGGTTGCGCGGCTTGGCGTGCGCCTTGCTGCGGGCTCTGCCGAGTGGACGGATATTCTGGCTGCTTTGCGGGCGATCAAGCCGAGACGATAATTATTTATTATATAGCGGGGGTTGTGGACGGATTGAGATATCTTTGATTGCAGCTGTGACATGCTTTATATCTCACTGGCAGTCCGCTTTGGCAACACCTTAGATGATCCACGAGATCAACGCCTTGGTACTCGAGTACCTCCTCATGAACGGCCACCGCGCCGTCGCAGAGCAGTTTGTGCGCGAGGCACGGCTACCCAAAGTGCCCGCGGGCGACCTCGACGACGTGAGCAGCCGCGCAGCCGTCGCCCAGCTCGTGCTCGACGGCATGGCCGAGCAGGCCATTGGCCGGCTCAATGAGCTCGACGTGTACTTTTTGGAGGACAACTTTGACGTCTACTTTGACCTGCTCGAGCTGCGGCTGCTGGAGATGGTGCGCCCGGGGCTGGCCCCCGAGCAGTGCGGCCCGGTGCTCGAGCTTGCGTCGGGGGTCGCGCAGCTCGTAGCGGGGCGCGACAAGTACACGCCGCGGCTCGAGAAGGTCATGGCGCTCGTGTGCTACCCGGCGAGCACCCTGCCGCACGAGTACCGGGAGCTGCTTGGCGATGGCCGGCGGGCGGCTGTGGCCAAGCGGGTCAACCGGGCGCTTCTCGAGTGGCGCGGGGCCGCCAGCCAGAGCCGGTTGGAGCGGCTGCTCAAGCTAGAGGCGTGGATCAAGGCCGAGTGATTGAGGCGAGTGACGCTGCTCAAGGCGGCAGGCGAATGATTATTTACGTTTATTGGATTTTTTCTTTTTTGGTTTTTGGGGTTTTTCTTTTTTGGGCTCTGTGGGCTCCGCAGTTTCTTTGAGCTCAGTCTCCTTGGGCTCAGTCTCCTTGGGCTCAGTCTCCTTGGGCTCAGTCTCCGTCTCCTTGGGCCCACCATTCTCCCGTCTATTTGCAACATCAATCTCATGATGATACCGCTGCAACTTGTTGATCGCGTCCTTGCGCTCCTGGCGCACCCGCGCCCGGTCCTCGCCCTCGGCTTCAATCCCGTCCAGCTTGAGAATGTTTTGCAAAACAACCTCGTTGAGCACCATAAACTCCTTGTTGCGCGCGTCCGCGTCCGCGGGCGGCGACCGGCTGAACGCCGCGATCCGCGCCCCCAGCTCCTCCTCAACGCCCGCAACGCACGCCGCGATCTGCTCGGACGCCGTGCGCGGCTTGGGCTTGTCGCCAACAACAAGCAGCGTCTCGCCGTCCTTGAGCCCGTACTTGGCCAGCGTCGACCCGTCATTGGACAGCTTGCGCTTGGGCGACGTCTGGTACACCTGGAGGGCCTCCGCAGGCACGTCGAGCAGAGGGCCCAGCTTGTGCTTGAGCGCGCCCAGCGTCAGGTCCTTCTCGTGCGGCTCGATGCGCAGCACGTACTTGTTGCCCGCGTGCAGCACGTTCAGCGCCCGGATCGGTTTGCTGCCCCACAGCCACGAAAACATGACAAACTCCTCTCCTCCTTGCAATGGACAGCAGCATCGTCGGATACGTGTTTGTAAGTACCCCCCCATTGACGCGCGCACACTAACCAGATTGGGTTGGCCCTGTTTGCGCTCTTTCCCGTCGTGCTCATTTTCGGGTTTGAGCTCGCGTTCATGCTCCAGGCCGCCCTTTGGCCGCGTGGCGCCCACCGCCGTTTGTAATCTTTTCCCATGTCTGTTTCCGCCCTGTCCGAGTACGTGAACGGCCCTGCCCGGCCCATTATTGTCAACGTTGCGTTGTTTGCTGCTGGTGTAGCGTTTCTGCAGAGCCCCTTGACCGAGTGGTTTAACCCCCAGCTTTAGGGCGGTCCGCCAGAGGCCAGAGGCCAAGGTCAAAGGCGGCCAACGGAGGCCAACGGCGGCCAACGGCGGCCACCGCCGGCCAAAGTATGTAAATAGAATTATTGAGAGTTTTTCGTTAGATTTGGGTGGGGTTGGATGGTTTGTTCAAATTTGATTTTTGGTGAAAAAGAGCTCAAAGGTGCTCCTCTTTTCTCTTGCTCATTCATTTGCTCTTCCTCCCTCTCTCCCTCTCCCTCTCTCTCTCCCTCTCCCCTCCCCATGTGGTCAACACTACCACTCACCGCAGGGAAATCCCCAAAACTCCAAAACGACCCCCAATTGGCACTCTTTGAAAACGTCCTCCTATCAACCCCCTCCACATCCCTCACAGGCCGCCTCTACCTCACCCAAAAGCGCCTCTGTTTCGTCGACGACGCTCGCCCCGAGGATCACTCGGGCCAGCTGCTCCGCGACCAGATCGCGGCCGTCAGCCTCGTCACCAGCCTCCTCAAGGACCCGAAACTCGTCATTACCGCCGCCGCGGCACCAACCAAACCCAGTTCCTGGGTCTGCGAGATCTGCGCCTTTAGCAACCCCTCGGGCACCGTGTGCTCAAACTGCGGCATCGAGCAGCAGTCCCCGCCGCCCGAAACCCCGCACCCCTCTGCAGATAACAAGTGCCCGCAGTGCACGTTTGAAAACCACCCGCTGCTGCGCGAGTGCGAGATGTGTGGCTATGCTCTCAAGGAAACCCAGCGGCAGGTGTTTGGTCCTGTGGTGGAACTCACATTCAAGCAAGCAAGTGCATTGGAGGCTGCTTTGAGGAGCAAGGCAGGTACACACACACACACAAGCACAGACACAAGCACAAGCACCTCCCTCCCAAACCTGCCAGGCATCCACCGCCTCAACCTGGCCCCACAATCAACCCCAACCAACCCTCTATCCTCGCTCGAAACTGGTAACCTCGCCCGCATGCTCGAGGCCCACCGCCGCGTCTCCCCGGCCTACTACGACCAGCACACCATCAGTGGGCCCATTGGCGCTGCCACCCCGGCCCAACTCGCGCGCCAGGTATCGGACTTTCTCGATGAAAACAAAATCCTCGAGAAAGAGGGCGGGCTCATGTCGCTGCACCACCTGTTTGCGGCCTTCAACCGTGCCCGCTACGATACGGTGAGCGCGGCCAGCCTCGTCAAGGCGCTCGAGATTGCGCCCGGTCTGGGCATGCCCATCCGCATCCGCACCCTCAAAAACGGCACCATGCTGCTGGGCTCCAACGACTGGACGTCGCCCCAGCTCAGGCTCGTCAACTGGCTGCGCACGCGCTCGGGCGCCTCGGCCCTCGCTGCTGCGACCCACTTTAAGTGGTCTCTGATGATTGCGGCCGAGGAGCTCGAGCAGGCCGAGCTCGACGGGTTGGTGCACCGCGATGAGACGACCACCAGTGTGTTGTGGTGGTATGGCAGGTTTTAGGTGTGCTGGTGATATATATACGACAAATGGCAACGGCGTTATGACGGCCGCTCCCCCGCCCCTCGCCCCCATTACATGCTCCGGAGAGCCAGCATCTACGACGCCTCGCGGCCCGATGCCGAGGACCAGCTCATGTTTTACTTTGGCAACGGCGACCGCAACAGCCAACTCCGGGAAATCGGCGTCGCCCAGGGCCTCTGCGAGCTGTGCGAGTCGTTCGAGTGCGGCCCCGTGCGGTGGGTCAAAACCGCTCACGAGTCGCTCGTGCTGCACCTGCTCGAGCGCAGCGCCGCGTACCCCCGCGGTGTGTGGCTGTTTGTCGCGTGCGACGCCACGAGCATCCCCGTTCTCCAGGCCCAGGTCCGCGACTCGTACCGGCAGTTTCTGCTGCTCGAGGGTTCGTTCGAGCACTGCCGCAGCAATAATATCAACTATAAACGCTGGTGGCACGACTTTTTCGAGTCGTGGGAGCCCTGGGACCCCGCAACGGCCATTGGCGCGGGGTACCTCAGGGTGGCCTCCGGTGTCCTCAGCCCGGACGTGGGCGCGAGAATAAAGGAGCTCGGCCAGTCGCTCGGGGCAGACGATATCGCGGTGTTTGATAGCAACCTGGAGTGCCTGTTTGCCGGCTGCAAGTTTGATACCCAGGTGTGGGCCGACATTCAGGCGTGGATACGGCCGCGTGTACGGTCGCCAAGGCATGAGGCGGGGTGGTCGATGCAGATGCCATCGATGCCGTCACTATCGCTGTCCTCGCTGCCGTCGATGCCGTCACTATCGCTCCCCTCAATGCCCTCGCTCCCCTCACTCTCACCGTTCAAAAAAGCACCCGCTCAGGACCCCCCTCAAAAGCGCCTCCAGCAGCTCGTCAAAATCAATGACATGGAGTTCCACCTCCAAGTGCTCTTTGCAGACCTTGTCTATGTGTTTGTGGGCCCCAGCGAGCTGCATGTCACCGACGAGCTAGCAGCCGTGTCCAAGGACATTCAAGGCATATCGTTTGCCCGCGACCCGCCCACAGAGTTTGGTTACCTCGTGATCAACCACCGCGACCGCACGTGCACCTCGACGCTGGAGTCTGAGATGGAGATGGTGGCAAGCATGGTCGGCAAGGAGCCGAGCTCGACGCTGTGTCGCGGGCGCTGGCTCAAACACAGTACCCTGGGGCCCCTCGAGGTTGTGCTGTGCCACCAGGCCACCGAGATGGACTGGGGGTTGCGGGGCGAGGGCGACTGGGTGCGAGCGTTTGCTCGGCGAAGGGGGATCCACTAATTATTTATTAAAGGCGAGGTATTTGCCCAAATTGCAAATAAACCACAGGGCTATAAAAAGCAGCACAAGTGCTGTGTGGCCATGACTCTGGCACCACTCTGACCTAGCTCCCTAATTTACTGTCAATAACTTTAAAGCAAATAAATGCACAGGAGCTTTAGGATCAGCCAGAATTCATTGGTATCTCTATATTCCTACACGGCCTCTATTTATCAAACTGCGCAATCAACTTCTCCATGCCGTCAACCTTCTCCAACCGCTTGGCAAGCTCAATGCACGGCGCCCGGGCTGGCGGCTTGAGCATGCACAAAAACCGCAGCGCGCGCGTGCCCAGCAGCGACCGGTCCGGGTCCTGGCACACGCTCTCGAGCTTGTTGATGTGCGCGGCGCTCAGCTCGGGCACGTCGCTCAGCAGCCGGATCAGCGTCTTTGAGTCCGACACCTCCATGCGCGGCAGAATGCTCTCGAGAATACGCTCGAGCGTCTCGCCGTAGACGCCCTGGTGGCCGAGCACCGACCCCGCAAACCACTCCTCGCTCAGCCACACAATCATCAGGTCCAAATACTTGCGGAAATCGGTCATAACATAGGTGTAGAGGTACTCGCGGATCTTGGCCTGGGTCTCGCCGGAGGTGGCCCGCGCCGCGAGCCGCGACACGACATAGATCCACTGCTCGTGGTCGATGGTGCGCATGAGCCCGGACGCGGGGGCGGCCGGTGGCTTGGACCCCAGCACGAGCCGGTTCAGCAGGTTATTGATGGTCTTGTCGCCAGGCAGGTCAAGCGTCAGCACGTCTGGTTTCTTGGGCTCTGGCTTTTCCTGGGCTTTTGGCTGGGGGCTTGGCGCGGGGGCGGCCTCTTGCGGCACCACCTGGTGGTCCTCGGGCGCCTTCTTTTGCACCTCGACGTGCCTCAGCCGCTGCGTGATGATGTGGATGCAGTTCTTGAGCAGCGCAGGGTCGGTCTTTTTGAGGCCGCTCAGGGCAATCTTGACCGCAATGTCGTGCGGCAGATCGCGCGCATTGAACTGCGCAAGCACGTTGCTGTTCTCGACCAGCTTGTACAGCTGGGTGAGCGGCGCGCTCTCCTCCTCGAGCCGCGTGGTGGCAACGACAGGCATGTCGGTCTTGACGCGCTTGGCGCCCGTGTCGGACTCGACGGCCGCGCGCTTGCGCAGGATGCTCGAGCTGTTAAAGTTGGCCACCATCGCAATGAACCGGTGGATCTTGTCGGTGTGGTGGCTGAAATCCTTGGCCACCGCGCGCAGGTTGAGCTGCAGAGCCTTGTCGACAAACCGAGCAGAAACATAGCTTTCGAGGCCATGCTTTGTCTCGAGTTTGATGCTGCAGATGCTATTTATGATTTTCGGGGCCATCACCGGGCGCGTCTTTGCGAGAATTAGGGTGCAGTTGAGGGTCGCAGACACCAGCGACGGGTTGAAGGTGCTCGACGCATAGTACGAGAGGATGCGGTCGAGCAGCCCCTGCGCCTCGGCGCTCAGAATGACCGGGTCGAGAATCGGGTTGCCCTGCACCAGCAGCAGGTTGGGTTCCTGCACCCCGGGGGGCGCCTTGGACTGGGTGTGCACAACCACCTGGGCGAACTTGATCGCGGCCGCCTTGATGCCCGTATGCGTCGTCAGGTCCCAGATGGCAAACACAATCTGCTTGATCTTGGTCAGGTGCGCCCACACGTCGCTCGACGACCGGAACTGGCAAATGTCCTGAAACAGGCCGGGGTAGATGGTAGCCGCGACGCTCGTGGCGATCTTGACCACCTGCGGGTCCGGGTCGTCGCACAGGCTGCTCAGCGACGGCAGGATCGACTTGGCGATGCCCACCTTGACCTCGCCCGCCAGCTCGAGCGAGGTGACGGCGTCCATAAAGAAGAGGGCGCACCACCGCCTGAGCGCGACCTCTGGGCGCTGTGAAATGCTTTTTAGCTGGTCGATAATCTGTGGGTACTGGCTGGGGTCCTCGCGAACGAGGGCTTTTGCCCCGTCCAGCTGGGCCAACGACATGTAATCGGGTTTGCTGAGTGGTGAAATTAATCTAGCGTAGTACATAAATTAAGGAATCAGAGTACAGAAAAAAAAAAAAGTACAGCTCCAAACTAAAATCAAAGCAACGGGTGTAAACTAGGTTCATCAATGTTTGACAGTAAATACCACCCTCCTTGGTCCAACTCTACAAAACGCTCATCAATAAATACAAAAGCGACGGCCTCAAACGCCAGCCGCTCGACGTGCTCGTGCTCATGCTCGCGCTCGCACTGGCGCCCTGCCTGCTGCACAGTGTCACTCCCGCACTGGCCGTTTGACTGTACCCCGGCGCCTGCGGGTAGCTTGGAACCTCGCCAATGTCGACATTTCCGCTAAAATGGTTGCCCAACGACACCTGCCGACGGTCCAGATCAACCACGAGGTCCATCGAGCGCAGCGCGTCGAGCCCAATGATAATCCTGTCGGCCTCTCTGAGCGCTAGCTTGCACACATTACCATCGTGCTCAATTATGTCGGCCCACTGCGTTGTTATCAAGTTCCCCGAAAAGTTCAGGTCGATCCCAAACTGGGCGGTGCAGTCGACCACCCAGCCGTCGTCCCAGGTTGCGTTTAGTCTTTGCGCCAGGGCGTTTAGGAGCTCGCTGGGCAAATGCGTGTGGGTGGTACCAGTATCCAGCAGCGCGGGAGCCGCAAATCTCGCTACGCATTGGCCTCCGTACCCCACCCCATGCAGCATCACGCTCACCGACGAGTCCACCATGGGCACTGTGCTGAGACGCTGCATGCGGTCGACCCCTCCAATCACGAGGTAGTTGCCCATAATTGGGTCCAGACTTAAGGAGTAGACGCCCGACGACTCGGGAAGCACAGCCAGCACGGGGCTGCCCTGGCCCAGCCCGAGAATTGCCTGGGACGCGTTGCCCGAGGTCGCCAACCCGATCGGGATGCGCGCAGTTTGGTTGCCCAGGTGCAACACATCGGACCCCAGCCAACCCTCGGCGTATGCATCTCCATAGTAGCGCACCGTAAAATCTGTACCGTTGGGCGTCCAACTAGAGCTCTCGTTTGCACGGAACCCGCCGGCTTGGTGCTCGTCATACATCCACAGATACGAGCTGCCGGTGTCCACAACGACTTGTACCAGCTGGTCGGGGGTGCCCAGCGTGAGGTTCAGCAGCAGGGTGGAGCCGCTGTCCTCGAGCTCCAGGGTAGATATCGCGGCTTGGGCAACTGCCAGGCCATAGAGTACGTGCATGTGGAAAAGTGGAGCAGGTGCCGCATAAGGAAGCGCCTTGCATATGCGCAATGACGTCGTGGGCGAGAAGTTATTCTGGGCACACCGGCAAGCGCGCTGCTGGGATAGGTACCGAGCCAGGTTTTGATATGTTGCATCTGCCAAAATTTACGATGATGGGAGCTGGTGGCAGGATGGACGCTAGCATTTGGGTGCTCGGACGCCGCTCGCAGCAGTTGATCACTCTTGGGAAATATGCCACACTGTAATGTCACACTGTAATGTCACACTGTAATGTCACACCGTAATGCCTCAATGTAGGCACAGACAGCGCACTACGCGTCTTGTACCACTCCCTTGTGCACCACTCCCTAGCACTCATAACGCCCGGCATCAACCTGCTAATATCTAATTAAACACCTTCTTGAGCTTCTCCTTGAGACTGCTCTTGCCAGCTCGCGAATCCTCCAGCTCTTTACGGCGGCGCTCGCTGGCCTTGGACCAGCTGGGGGACATAACCGGCGAAAACATGGCCTCTTTCTTGCGGAACTCGGAGTTCTCTTCAGGCTTCTTGGCCGCTTCGTTCCATTCCATTTTGGAAAAACAGGAGAATTGGGCCTCTTTATACAAACAGATAAGGGTATGCGGGTTAGGTTATGCGGCAGGGTGCGTTTGGGAGATAACGACTTTGAGGGGTGTGAATCGGTGTGGTAGGCTAGGAGTAGCCGTGTGACTGCATATAAAAGAAGCGATCCCCCAGGTGGCTGGACTGCAGTTTGGTAGGCTGGCCGTGGCTCCAACAATCAGCATCTGCATGGCGTGAGACTCGAAACGCCAAGCATTAGTGGGGTGAAGCTGTTTTGGGATAGCGTAATTGCTAGGGTGATTGACTACTGAAGAGGTTACCCAGAGACTGCGATTATAAAAGGAGGGTTCCGAGTGTGTAGGGATTTGAGAGCCTGGTAGAGCTTTGAAGAGCTTTGAAGAGCCTGGTAGAGCTTTGGAGAGCTTTGAAGAGCTTTGAAGCTTTGGAAAGCTTTGATGAGCTTTGGAGAGCTTTGGAAGAGCCTGGTAGACCCATGAAGAGCCTTGGTAGCACCTTGAAAGCACCTAGAGTATCCTTGAAAAAGCCCTCCTCATTAGGGTGCCCTCACCTCACTCCTCACCTCATACCCTCACCACCCTCATTGTACCCTCCTCACCTCACCCATAGCTCTATACCCACATCACACCCGTCTCCATCTTCATCGCTGTCAGCGATGAATAAATTTCTGGGCAGGCCTAGAATATGGCAGGTCCATCGGCTGTACCGAAATTACGGCAGGCTTGCGCAACGAATAGCAAGCTGGATCCCCGAGGAAGCCTTCCACGAGTCCTCCCCCATGCCCGAGGCCTCGGTGCCCGAGCTTTTAAAAAATCAAAACTACCTCGCAGCCACCCAGCAGTTTGTGAGTAGCACAAGCATTGGTGATCTGGCCGCCGACCTGCACCCCAAAGTTTTCTCGCACCTCGACTCTGAGTTTGCACGCCGCCAGGTGCTGTGCAGCCTCGTGCAGCTGGGACTCGGAGATCTAGTCGAGGAGTCAAAACACGAATTCGAGATAGTGCTCTTGCTTGAATCTGCGTATTTTTCAGTGTCTGCATGGGACCAGATCCTTGGCCAGTTTGGGCATCATTTTCCTCAGGTGCTCGGCAAGGGCCATTCACAGTGGCTCAAGGCACGACTATTGACAAGGGTGATCAGCGAAGACCCTCGTTATGCCGAAAAACTCTTGCAGCGCTACGCGCACCACATTCAAGACCCCGAGGCCGTGCGGAGTTTACTGCGTACAAACTATCTTTTGGTGTTACCGTTTGTTGCGCGGCCATCCTTGGTGGACACTGTGCTCAGCGAGTGCCCCAAGGAGCACTTTAAAAAGACCTGCAGGGTGCTACAGCCCCTCAAGGTTTACCCGCAGCTGCTGAGCCTGGCAATCAAGCTTGGCCAGAGCTACGAGGTGCTTAAAATATACAAAAGGGGACGGTTCACGATCGGACAGACATCCAAGGCGCTGCTGGCGGCGGCCTGGAGCCAGAAACGAGACCCCCTCAAGGGCGACCACACCCTCACCACGGCCGAGACAGTCAACTTGACAATAGTCGTTGGTATCCTCAAGCATCTGCCCGCACGGCACAAGCGAGCGGTCCTGTATCGTACTCTCAAAGAGCCACTTCCGCCCAATATCCTGTGGGCGCTTTTGCTGGCGTGCGAGCAGGCAAACATCACGCTGCCGCGACAGCCCGCGCAGCTGGCCGCGTCCTCGCTGATTGTCAGGCCGCATCTTGAGCAGTTTCGCTACATGAGCCTACAAACTACCACAGCGTCGAGCCTATTGCATCTGCTGCGGCTCAACATTGTCAAGGCAAATATACGCGATCGCGAGGACGCGCTGGTCGCAGAGGCAGACATGAAGCTACTGGTGGGCGGCATGATATTGCTGGCCGAGAAGCAGCGTACTCTAAAGCCGGTGAGCGAGGCTATCGAGGACCTGTTTTTGGCATGGGACGACAAGCGGGCGACCGAGTTTGTTGCGAGCCTCTTTCGCTATCACAAGCCCGACCTAGAGGTGACCTTGACGGTGGTTGGCATTCTAATTTCACAAAAGTGCTACACGCAGGCTGTGCAGCTACTGCATATGCGCAGGCTCGAGGTGCCGCCGACCGCTCTTCACCGGCTGCTGTTGGGGGTATGCCGCGACGTGCCCAAAATCTCGTCGCTGCTCACCAGCTGGCTCGTCAACGAGCTCAAGGTGGATATTCCCGTGGAGGTCCTGCGCGAGATGATCATCAACCTGAGCAATCAAAGGGTTCTGAGCGACGCGCAGAGCACGACACGCATCAACTTGATTCTCCGGTTGTTGCGCGAGAAAAAATCCACGCTAGGGGCCGGTGCTGCCGCCGCTGTTGTTGACGGGTTCCTGGCGCGCGCGCGCCGCCGACGCGGAGGCTCGCGCCAGCGGCTGCAGTGGGCGCTCGATCTGTGCCGAGACGAAAACGTGTCGCAGCAGCGGGTCAAGGAATGGGTAGGCGTTGTAAACAAGATGCGCCGGTCCAAGACGGGGTACTGGTTCCCCAGCCGGCAGCGTCGAGCGCGGTAATATTTATATTTTATAAAAGAGGGCATAGTGGCAGGCTTGTTATGGCTCACAGCTCACACCAAACTGACACACCCCAATCTCATCTGAAACGCGCCCTCTGCGCGCGCGCGCCGAGCGACTGGGAAAAACAAACGCGCTCGGATTACCTAATCGGGCCCGCATATAATTCACGTAAACAAAGCCCACGCCTCTCCCCCCCCCTCATCATGCGTGAAATCATCCATATCTCGACGGGCCAGTGCGGAAACCAGATTGGAAGCGCGTTTTGGGAGACCATCAGCCAGGAGCACGGTATTGACGGCTCTGGCCACCACGTCGGCAAGAACGACCTCTCCAAGGAGAAGCTTGACGTGTACTACCAGGATACTGGCAAAAAGTACATTCCCCGTAGCGTTCTGGTGGACCTGGAGCCCGGCACCATGGACGCCGTGCGCGCTAGCCCCCTTGGCGATCTGTTTCGCCCCGACAACTTTATTTATGCGCAGGCCAGCGCGGGCAACAACTGGGCCAAGGGCCACTACACCGAGGGCGCCGAGATCGTTGGCCAGGTCATGGACGTGCTTCGCCGCGAGGCTGAGGCCTGCGAGAGCCTGCAGGGCTTCCAAATGACCCACTCCCTTGGCGGTGGTACCGGGTCCGGCCTCGGCACGCTTCTGGTGGAGCGCCTCAAGGACGAGTACACAGACCGCATGCTCGCGACGTACTCGGTCGCCCCTAGCGCCGACAGCGACGCCGTGGTGGAGCCCTACAACTCGGTGCTCGCCATGCACCAGCTTATCGACTACACCGACGAGACCTTTTGCCTCGACAACCACGCGCTGTACAAGATCTCGCAAAATACCCTCAAGCAGCAGCACCCCAAGCACGAAGACCTCAACAAACTAATTGCCAACGTCATGTCGGGCGTCACTACATCGCTGCGCTACCCCTCGCAGCTCAACAGCGACCTGCGCAAGCTCGCAGTCAACCTGGTGCCATTCAACCGCTTGCACTTCTTCACGGTTGGCTACGCCCCGCTCATGGCCGCCACCTCGCGCCAGTTCACCGGCTACTCGGTCCCCGAGATCACCCAGCAGCTGTTTGACGGCCGCAACGTCATGGCCGGCGCGGACCCCCGCAACGGCAAGTACATGACCTGCGCCGCCTTCTTCCGCGGCAAGGTCTCCAT
The DNA here is from genome assembly GCA_030562575.1 of Wickerhamiella parazyma. Taxonomy (NCBI): domain Eukaryota; kingdom Fungi; phylum Ascomycota; class Dipodascomycetes; order Dipodascales; family Trichomonascaceae; genus Wickerhamiella; species Wickerhamiella parazyma. The sequence continues at coordinate 51,621 of JAKTZS010000002.1, forward strand.
CAAGGAGGTCGAGGACGAGATGGCCAAGGTCAAGGCCCGCAACCAGTCGCAGTTTGTCGACTGGATCACCGACAATGTGCAGACCTCCATCTGCAGCGTGCCCCCCCAGAACGTCGACGTCGCGGCCACCTTTGTCGCCAACTCGACCTCCATCCAGGAGCTGTTTGGCCGCGTGCACGAGCAGTTCACCAAAATGTTCCGCCGCAAGGCCTTCCTTCACTGGTACACCCAGGAGGGTATGGACGAGTCCGAGTTCACTGAGGCCGAGTCCAACATTTTGGATCTGATCAGCGAGTACCAGCAGCACGAGGACGGTATCAGCAACGAAGAGGCTGAGGTTGTCGACGAGTACATGGATGAGGCTTGAAATTTATATAAAAAAAATACCATTTTAATTGCTACAATCTGAGACTGTTGAGGGTAAGGGTGCTGCGAGGCAACAAGGCGAGGCCACTAGGCTTTCCGGGTCCATCAGAGCTCGGCCCTGTCGGGCTCTCTTTCTCGCTTGCCGCGGATCTTGCAGATTTCAGCGTCAAAGCCCATCTCTGCCAGTCTGGCTAGCCACAGATACTGCGCGTCGCTCAGTACATCGTTGGTACTCTTGACCTCGACGAACCGTATCGAGGGCCCCCACAGGGTCAGGTCGGGGAACCCCGACGAATGCGGGTGCTTTACGAGATACTCGAGCAGTTTAGGCGTACCGGGATGCGCAATCAGTTGCTGCCAGCACTCGGCCGATATGCGGTCGCTGGTGCACTCGTTGAAATCCAGCAGCCGCGCGGCCACGACTTCTTTGGCGCGATCCAGCGCGCGTACAATACTCATGGGCTGCGTTTGAATATCGTTTCGAAACTCTTCCTTTTGGCTAAAGAGTATATCGCCAAAGACCCCGTACAACAGCGCGCTGGTGGTGCGGTTCTCATAATGAGCACCATGCCAGCCCTCGTAAAATGTGAGGGCCATGCGTTCCACACTCAGAGTTCCATCGCCCCAGCGCGTGCGATTCTTTTCATTCACGTGGAGCAGCGCCGTCTCCTCGCGAGTCGCAATAGGCGGCTGTTTTGCCACTACCACGGGGCACTGCATCTTGTATTTCTTTAGCAGACCAGCCAGTTTTTGGCTCGTGCGGTCAAAGCCCAGCCTATCAACCGGGTTACACTCGGCGTCAAAGTACGTGTTTAGCGCTCGCCGTACCCAAACTTGGTCCTTTTGCAGCGTGTGGAACTTGAGCTCGAGTAGCAGCTTGCGCGTCCAATTCTCGCCTTTTTTACTCTTGTGAACTGTCTGCTCAAGGTACATTGTCGTTAGAGTGTACTCGCGCTCGAACTGCTTCATATAGCCGAGCGCCCTGGCTGCCTTGTGCAGTGCCCTCCCCAGCACATAGGCCGAGCTCAGCGGGCCTGCACCTGATCGCGGAGCGAGTATAATTTCTTGAATCTGCTGCTCGGTAACATGCTTGGCCTCTTCTAGAGGTGCAAGTAGCTGGCACGCGCGGTAGTATTCGTCAAACGCCTCTGGGCTCTCAAACAAGGGCCGCTCTTGTTGCGTATAATAGTCGTAGCTCGCAAACTCGGTCACCCCTAGGAGTTTTCTCAGTGGCGTATCTTTTTCAGCGCCATAGCTGGGCACAAGGTAAAGAAACATGGCCCTCTCGAAAAAGTCATAGTGACGGAGCCGAAAGTACCGCCAACCACACACAATTTTGTCGGCTATACCTGTGCCAAAGAATGTCTGCCGTGACTTTTTGAGAAGCTGGTCTGCAAGCTGCGATTTGGTACCCTTGAGACCGAATTTTTCACCGAGGACCGTAAGATCCGTCAAGTTGAGTGCTCCCAAAACGTCCGGGACGGTACTTGGCTGCTCGAGCCAGTCTCCGGCGGCTTTTATAGTAGCCTCTGTAGCGTACTTGAGCAGCTCCTTCTCCTCGAGGTATCTGTGTTGCCGGTAATAAAGCCGAATCAGCAGGTACTGCACGTCGCTACCAAGGGCCTTGAACTCGCAAACCCGGGCTTCTCCGATCATGCTGGCATCAGTTTCTCGGAAAATCTGCTCAAACACCCGGAGATACGCGCTCTGGCCGCTCAACTGGCCGGTAGTCATGGTGGAGGTAGCTCCGCAGCTTGTAACCGGCGGTGGGAAGCAGTATAAACGCTGCCAGCACCAGCGAGCGAAGGGGATACTCCCACACAGTTGTGAAAACAAGAGAAACGCACACCAGAATAAATATAGCCGGGTTGAACACCGAATTTGATCCAGTGAAAAATAGCCCCAGGATGCAAGCGAGGAAAAACGTGTACGCCGCGACGCCGTAAACACTCACAAGCGATGTAAAAGAGCCAAACGACACAAATAAACAAGTCAATAGCGTCTCGCCAATTATTGCCACCACCGGCTGCCCTCGCCAAAGGTACTGCAGCTGCGCAGGGAGCAGACCATCCTTTGCTGCGGCATGGAGGACCCATCCGGTACTAAAAAGGTTTGCGTTGAGCGACCCAATACACGAGGCAGCAATCACATACCCAAAGATGGTGGCGCTCGTAGGCCCAAAGATTTGCCTCACCAAGCTAAGGGCTACCGTCGTACCCTGCACCTCTTTAAGAACGCTAAAGTATGCCAAGTTGGTGAGCATATAGCTTACAATCACAATAACCATGCTCCAAGTGATAACTCTGGGAATCACACTCTTATCGGCGACTTGTCCGCCGACAAAGTTGAGATTGTCCCATCCATCGTATGCCCAGACCCCCGAGTAAAGGGCACTGGAAAGCGAGACTGGGGACACGGGCGCGAGGAATGGCGTTAGAGATCCTGTGACACCGTGCAAGGCCGTGTTGATTGCTGCAAATACTACTATAGACGCCAGCAACGCAATTTTCACCACGAGAAAAATCGTCGACGCATCGTGCGCCTTGCCAAAGCAATTCAGGACACAACACACCAAAAGTACCACTATAGCACTCCATTTTCCACCGCCGCCATACTCTGCAAACACAATGGCCACAATGGCCATGGATCCTGGTTTGAGCAGAGTGCTAGCTGCCCATGCGTATGAGAATGCAGCTGTAGGGCCGTACATTCTGCCCAAATAGGTCTGAGTGCCTCCATTCTCGGGGATCGATGTTCCCAGCTCGGCAAAACACGCCGCACCTGTCCAAGCTAGTACGCCGCATACGAGCCACACTATCAACGTGTTGCCAGGAGCTTGTGCGAGGCTGGCGATATGCCCCGGGCTAGCAAAGATTCCTGATCCGATCTGAATCCCAATCACGAGCCCAAGGCCATGCAAAACCCCCAGTTTTGGCGTTGGCTCCTCTAGCTCGAGCGGTTCCATAAGCTAATAGTATAGACGCGACTATAGATAAACAAACTGTACTTTGGCGTCCCAAGGAGAGCCAACTGCAATCCAGCTGCCGTTTGTGGCCAGAACGTCGGCAAACCCATCACCGCCGGCCAACACAATTTGAGTCTCATTGTATAGGGCACCCGAATATGGGCTACCAGAATATATTTTGCCCTGCGCTATAACCCCCGAGTGGCCAAACCTGTCGTACGCCCCAGCTCCGTCCACCTGCTGCCGCTTTGTGTACTCGTAGACAAATATTGTGCCACTCTGCTCACCCTTGGGGGCTGCAAGAGGTGCCCCAACCATAATTTTGTTACCTGAAGCGGCCAGCATGCCTGCCCCGAATTGGCTCTTGTCGGGTCCGCTCAAAACTAGCAGGCGACCATGAGTTAGGCGATCGTACCCATATGCTGCGCTTTGGCCGGGGGATCCCACGAGCACAAACATATTGCTGGTAGCCAGGCGTGCACCAAAGTGCCCAAATTTAACTGCATCGTGTTTGAGTTTGGGAGGGTCCACTGCCAGTGTTTTATCCCGACAACCCTCGAGTGTTTTGGCATCAACAATAAAGACCGCTCCGCTTTGGGGCTCGCCGTCCTCATCGCTCCATGGTGACCCCACGTATAGGCTGTTTTCATCCCACAACAGAGTCTCGCCCACCAATTTGCGACCGGCTTGGCCAAACGCGCGTTGGGCCTTCCATTCCAATGCCCCATGATGGCTTCCATTGGGCGCAAATATATCAACACGAGAGATCCCAGGCGAGCTAACAGCAATGTAGGGCTCGTCCTTGATTTGAATCCCCGCCATGGCAGCACCAAACCGCGAGTGGTAGAGTCCACTCAGCTTTTGTGGACCCTGGATCGTGCGCACGTGCTCCAAGTTCTCGTCAAAGAAGCTAATTTGCCCGATAATGGGTGCTGAGACCACCCACATGCGCTGCCACCACACGATTTCCTGGCCAAAGTGCGAATGCTCTTGCCCCTGTATAGTGCTGTTTTCTGCGCTTTGGAGTACGGGGGTTTTGATTTGGGTCCAAGAAACAAGGCTTTTGAGCCCTCGCTGAACGCGCTTGCGTTTACTGTGTGTGCTGCGTTTGCTCTTTTCCGTACGAGGGCGCTTCCCATCAAACACTTGGCAAATGTCCCATGGATCACCGTCGTTGACGCGGGCCAGCCCAGCCAAACACTCGCGAGTAGTGGTTTGCATTTCGGCCATGCCGCCGGCAAAGTAGTCCTCCAGACTACCATACAGCAGGGGGCTCTTTTGAGCATAGTGCACATAGGCAGGATCGGCGACCTTGATTTCGGCCGCAAGGGCCGCTCTTCCACGGTTCATGCAGTAGCTAATAGAGAACGGCGATACACTATACCCCATTTGCTGGAATATATTCAGAATGTCGGCCTTGTCGTAGTTCCATCCACTTTGGATCCAGGAGTAGTCTTTGGCAAATAGTCGCTTGAGCAGAATAAAGTCACCGCCAACGTCAAGGGTGCTGTGAGCGTCCTGTTCTGTGTCAAATTCGGTGCTTGCCATTACCTGCAAGAGCCCCTGCTCGATACCCAGCGAGTGCCATGTGACGTCGGCGACCTGGTGGCTAAGTACCCCGATAAGGAATGCGTACAAGTTGAGGCTGCCATCCAAATCGCCATTGGCTTGCTTTTGCTGTACGAGTTTCATCCCCTGTGCTAGAAACGGGGGCCAATGGGCTTCCTCTGCTGCCTCGCTGTGATCCATGCAGTCGTAAAATGCGTCGGGGAAAAACGCCCCTGCACGAGCATAGTCTAGCCGGGAGGAGATGTTTTGCGGCAGATCGACCTCCAATCGTTTGAGCAATGCCTGGTGTACCGACACACCGCAGGCAATTGCGGTGCTGAGCCACACAAGCTTAGGGAGCATAGCAAGTAGGGCGAATGTTGTGGTGACGCAGAGAGGCTAGGGATTGTGGTGCTGGGTGAATTAGAGCAAGAATGGGATTGTTACAGAATCGGTAGGCGAGAGCATGCAGTGAGGGATCTGCGAGGAGGCAGGTATGGAAACACGCCGACTGAAATTTGCAATTTTAGAGCCGTACGAATTTTGGTTTCTCGAGCGATTATGCATGATGCACATAAGCGAAATTGGTGCATACACGTGCATGAACGGTTCCAGGGGTAAGTGAGCGGCCCGGGTATCACAATGGCGTGGTCCACATTGGAATACATTACCTATTAAAGTTAATGTAGTCCAAGGCCTAATCAGCTCGCGGTCCGGCTCGTGGTCCGAGCGCACGGTCCGAGCTCGTGGTCCGAGCTCGTGGTCGTATCCAGCTCTATCAAAATCAATGCAGAGCCAGAGAACAATTCAATCACACCCAAATATATATACAATTATTATTCCCAAACGAGACATGCCTAGAGAGACTGTACCAGCTTGAGAAGCTTTTCTGGCTCGTTTTTGTGGAAAACAAACAGTCCCTGCAGCTGGGCGGTACTGATGGGCTCGTTGCGATCAATGCAGGCTTGCACAAACTCGTCCCCGCCCTGCCCGTAGAAGCGCTCGTACATGAACTTGATTTGGTCTGGGGTCGCATTGTCCAAGAGCTCCTTGACGTCGACTCTGCCCGGCCGCACGAGTGCCGGGTCGAGTCGCTCTGGGTGGTTTGTGGTCATAAATATGATGCGCTCCTCGGCCGAGGCCACGCCGTCTAGGCTGTTGAGTAGGCCGCTAAAAGTGACCCCGGCCACATAGCCCTCGCCCAGGTTTTGCTTGCGGGATTCGAGAAACGCACTGTCCACGTCCTCGAGAAGGACGATTGTGCGGCTGGGCAGGTTATTCATGAGATGGTTGAGCCGGTCATCGGTCAGAGTCTGCTCTGCGAGGTTGAGGATGCAAATATCATAGCCCAGCTCGCCGGCCAGGGCCTGGATCACGCTGGTCTTGCCACTGCCAGGAGGGCCGTACAGCAGGTAGCCACGGCGGTAGGGAATACCGCGGTCGGCGTACCATTGCGGCGAGGCCAAAAAGTCCTTGAGATCGCCAAGCAGGCGCTCCTTGACGCCAGGCGCCAGTACTACAGACTCGAGGGGCCGCTTGCGGCGCGGGGACCCGAACGGGCGCCACTCGGGCCCGTACGATGTGTATACGACTGTTTTGCCCTCTGTGCGTATTTGTGCAGTCTGCTGGGCCTCTTTGAGCATCTCGCTAAACACATTTCGGTCGGTCCAAAGAGTGCTCAGGGTGAGCGTCTCAAACGGCGAACCGCGGTTGATGTCCATCATGCGGCCGCTCCTCTCGCGCTTTACGAGGATATATGCACCCTTGTACTTGACGAGGTGGCGACCAGGGCCGGGAACGAGCTCGAACGAGGTCTCGACGGAGCCGTTCTTGTGGGCCTTGTACTGGGTCTCTACGGCAAAGTTGCGGGTGCTGCGCTTTGGGTAGCGGGCCATCCACTCGAGGAACCAGTCATAGGACTTGTCTTTGGACACAATTTCGAGGTCTGCAATGAGCTGGCGCTTGGCAAAACTCGACAGTCTCATGAGCCCCGAGCGGCCGAGCCCGAGCAGGGCCCCTACGCCCATGAGGCCAAACCCGGCCGAAAAGTAGGGGTTCCCGAGCGGGTCGTCGAATAAACCTTTGATCCCTTCAGTGTCCATTTACTCTGACTACACACAAAAGCATCCCATTATGCGCACCTCATCTGCACTGTGCCAGGACGTGCTTTGCGGGCCTGCGGTGCTCGCGAGCTCCCCGCTGGAGGCCCAGACGCGCCGGCCGCTGGCGATATTTGCCGTCAATGCCGCCGAGGGCCACCTGAGCGGGCTGCTGGGCGACCGCACGCATGTGAGCGTCCGCTGGGTAGGCGATCTGGCCGGGCCCTGGGCGCTGGAGAATCAGGGCGACGTGTACACATTTGAGGGCACTGCCGCGCAGGTCGCCGTCAGCTACAGCCCGAGTGTTGTGCCGTTTGAGGCGCTCGGGGGCAACCCGCACGAAGCGGCGCAGACGCTGCAAACGTACCTGACCAACGCGCGCAATGGCGATCCGAGGGTCGTGCAAATCAGCGAAAAGACCATGGCGCGCCTCGAGCTGGGCGTTTTGGAGCTCTTTGGCTGGACCAAACACGAGCACCACTATGAACCCCCGCAGGACGTGGACCAGGCGAGCTACGCCAAGGCGGTTGCCGAACTGGAGCTGATTGTTGAGCAGTACGAGGGCCGCGCGTATTCCTCGGGCGCCCTGTACGAGTGCTTTGGCACCCGGCCGAGCGTGCCGGCGACTCCTGCACAAGTGGTGCTGGGAGTCACCAGCGCCGACCATGAGGAGCAGATTTTCGACCAGTACACGCGAATGATTGCGGCCGACCCCAAGCACACGCCGCACTACTTTGAGGCGCTGCACGAGCTGGCCGGCTCCAGCGAGTACCTCCAATTCAAGTACATGGAGCAGCAGAGCCTGGGTGTCGTTGCATTGGGGGACATTAGGCGGGCCTACGAGACGCTGGGACTTCCGTTTGAGGCGCCCGATAGCGACGTGCTGGCGGCATACCTCGCGACGGGCGACGCGGCGGCATTGCAAAAGATCGCCAGCGCCAGCGAGTCTGGCGTGCTCTCTCGGGCCATTGCCGCGATAAACGTCGACTATGTGGGGGCGCTGCGGCTATTTGGGGCGTCGTTCACCTCTGACGAGGCTCTGATTGCCGCGCGGGCCCGGACGTTTCTTGCGTCCAGCGAGCCGCTGGTACGACTCGAGGGGCAGCACGCGCTGCTGCAGGTGGCCCAAAACAAGCGGTCCGGCGCGCTGCTGTACCTTTACGAGGAGCATTTCCGGCCAAAACTGCCGGCCGACCCGTACGGGTTTTTGTCGCTGAGCCCGCACATGGACGACGAGGACATTGTGACTGCGTTTGAGCTGATCAGTGGCGAAGAACCGGCCGAGCGGCAGCTGCAGCTGCGGGCGTACCTCTGGGCGATCACCGAGGAGCGGCAATCCAAGAAGCTGCGCAAGTACCTCGAGAGCGGCACCCTCGACGAGCCGGCGGCGGCGGCGGATTTCCCCGTGGGGCTGTGGAATATCGGCAACACGTGCTACCTCAACTCGCTGCTGCAATTTTACAACACGCTCAGCCCGTTCAAAAACGCCGTCAAGCACCTGGACGCCCAGGCGCAGGACGAGAGCCTCGACAAGAAAAAAGTCGGCGGCCGCATTGTGCCGTGGCCCGAAATCCAGAGCTCGCAGACCTTTCTCCGGCTGCTTGCCGGGCTGTTTGAGCAAATGGCCACCACCAAAGACAGGTACGTGCTGCCGTCGGAGCAGCTGGCGTACATGGCGCTGGTGCCGCCGCGCGAGCAGGACGCGACGGCAAACCTGCACGCGGCGCTCGAGCGGCAGCAGGACGTGACGGAAATCATCGAGAACCTGCTGTACCAGTTTGAGTCGGGCGTCAAGGCGCGCGGGTACGACAAGGAGGGCGAGCAGCAGGATCTGGTCAAGGAGCTGTTTTACGGCACAATCAAGCAGTGCCTCGCCAAGCCTGGCACCAAGCCGCGCATCAAGGAGGAGCGCATCGGTAGCCTGATGGTGAGCGCCGAGGGCCCCATGGACATTTACAGCGCCCTCGACGGGTACTTTGCCGAGGAGCAGGTGGAGCTGGAAAACTCGCAGTTCTCGCGCACGGTCTCGCTCGTGAACCTGCCGCCGATCCTCCAGATCCAGATCCAGCGCGTGCAGTTCAACCGGCGCACCTATGAAGTTTTCAAAAACAACGCGCCAATTACTTTGCCCGAGACGCTCTATATGGACCGTTATTTTGACACCGAGGACCCAGAGATTCTGGCCAAGCGCAAAGAGCGGCTGGAGCTGCAGTCGCGGCTCAAGGCGCTCGAGGCGCGGCTGGCCGAGCTCGAGGCCCCGCAGGGCAACCGGGTCTCGCCCGCGGCCAACCTGGCCACGTGCGCGGCGTGGCTGCGCGAGTACGGCGAGGAGGACCTGCTTGCCGGGGTGCAAAGCGTGATTGAGCAGCTGGCGGGCGACATTGCCGCGACGCGCGCAGAGCTGGGCAACGTGCAGCAGGCGATTGCAAACCAGTTTGGAGCCTACAAAAAGCACGGCTACCGCATCCACTCGCTGTTTATCCACCGCGGGCAGGTCAACTATGGGCACTATTGGATATACATTAGGGACTTTGAGCACGGGCGCTGGCTCAAGTACAATGACGAGACGGTGACGCAGGTTGAGGAGGAGGAGGTGTTTGATTACAGCGAGGGCAACACAGCGACGCCGTATTTTTTGGTTTATGTGCGGGAGGATTTTGTTGGAGAGTTGAAGAGTGTTGATAGGAGGGAGGTGGAGGTGGAGGAAGAGGAAGAGGAACTGCCAAACCCCCCAAACCCGCTTACGCACGCCGTGGACCCGCCGGTCCCACCGGTCCCACACGGCCCACACGGCCCACTCGACCCACACGGCCCACTCGACCCACTCGACCCACTCGACCCACACGCTGACCAAATGAACCCCCGGGACCACCCGGACCAGGACCCCCCGGGACCCATTCAAAAGCCAACCCCACCAGCACGCCCAACATACCAACGCGCGCTCTCGTCAAAACTCAACATGAAACCCTCAGTCTCGCCCCGCTCATTCGCCCTGAGCGCGCTCGACGCAGAGGCCACCACCGAGTTTGTAGAAGCCGCCAGCGCGCGCGGATCGGCGCTGCACACGCCGCGCCAGACGCCCCCGCCCGAAGATATATAATTATTGTGAGCCTTTGCCGTACTCCTAAACGCTTGCCCCATCAGTCATCAGTCATCCTCAACATGTTTCTACGACGCTTTCATGCCCTGGCCCCGCGCCTCAAAGCGCAGATCCTGGACATGCCCGCAATGTCCCCCACAATGACCGAGGGCGGGATCGTGCAGTGGGCGGTCCAGCCGGGCGCAGCGTTCACCGCCGGCGACGTGCTGCTCGACATTGAAACCGACAAGGCCCAGATCTCGGTCGAGGCGCAGGACGACGGCGTGCTCGCCAAGATCCTCAAGGAGAATGGCGTCGGCGGAGTGCAGGTGGGCACCCCGATCGCTGTGCTGTGCGAGGAGGACGACGACATTTCGAGCATCGACTACGACGCCCTGCTGAGCTCCCAAAAGGCTGCCCCCGAGCCCCCCAAGGAGCCAGAGGCCCCCAAGAGTGCGCCCGCCCCGCCCAAGCAGGCCGAGCACGTCGAGCTCGACCAGATCTGGCTGCCCAGCGTCATCCGCCTTGCTCACACTTTTGGCATTGATCCCAAGACCGTCAAGGGAACTGGCCCTCAGGGCCGCGTCCTCAAGGGCGATGTGCTTGCTGCGCTCGACCAGATCCCCAAGGAGGCCCCCAAATCCGTCTCGGAAGCCATCAAGAAGCTCCAGCATCTGGACCTCAGCTACGAGCCCAACCCCAACGCCAAAAAGCCTGTTGCCAAGAAGGAGGCCCCCAAACCGCTTGTTGTGTCGGTGGATATCTCTCTGGATGCACTCCGCGAGGCCGGGCTTAACCTCGACCTGGCTATTGCCAAGGCCGAGCGTCTTGCGGTTCGCGACTCGATCGTAGCCACAAAGCCCAGGCCGTCTGCCCTGCGGTCCGCGGCTCTGGACCTGCTCACGGCTCCCAAGAACAAGGTCCCCTATAGCCACCGTGTGGAGGTGCTCAAGGCGAGGGGCAAGCCTATTCTGCTTCAGGTGCAGGTGGAGTACATGCAGAGCAAAGACGTTGAGCTCAAGGCCGACGTGTTTATTGAGCGCGTGCAATTTTACTTGAACGATGGCATTGACATGCTTTTGATTTAGGCTGTATATAGAGATGCTAGAGGAGCGAATGTGCGAGCGAAAAGTGTGAAAAGCGTGAGACATAGTGCGAGCATAGTGCGAGCATAGTGCGAGCCACAGTGCGAGCATAGTGCGAGCCACAGTGCGAGCATAGTGTGACATAGTGTGAGCATAGTGCGAGCCATAGTGCGAGCATAGTGCGAGCCACAGTGCGAGCATAGTGTGACAGTGTGAGCATAGTTCGAGCCACAGTTAGCGGTCGCCAAACACCGCACATTCCATTGCGCCACATGCTGCTAGATTACGCTGTGGTTGGATGCTGCCAGCCCAGTCCTACCTGGAGCATACATACAAACCCTACTCACCAAACACTACCTACATACCACCTCACTTGTCCTCCCTCTTCTTGTCACCCAACTGCTTGGGCTTGAGACTACCAAGAACTGCCTTGCGCGACGCCCCGCTAAGCTTCTCGGCATCTTCCTTCATCAACTGCCCCATGGCTTTGAACCTCCACGCCGGCCCAAGCTCACGCCGCAGCTCGGCCTTCTTCTCCTCAGCCTTGAGCATGCGCTGCTTGAGCATGTCGTCGTAGGAAACGCCCATCTCGGCTAGTTTCACCGGCTCCTTGCCAAACAGTACATCGTAAACACGCCCATCGCCCCAGAACCAGCCCGACCGGTCAACAATCCACGGCAGCCGGCGCCCTTCCTCCCAAATAAAAAAGAAAAAGCTGCTCTTGCTCGCAGTGCCATAAAAGCCCTCACCAGACCACACCTTGGCCCGCTTGCCGATCGACAGGTGGCTCAAAGGAGCAGTGATTATCGGCGAAGGCCGCCCAGGAATCAGTGGATGGGCCACCAGCCGGATCAGCTCAGTGGGGCCCGGCACATACTCAATCCTACGCACCAGTCTCGAAGGAATAGTGGCAAACGTCAGTCCGGCAACAAGATAGCACCCGGCTAGCGCAAACACCATGCCAAATCGACGCACCAGCTGAGCCAGGTTCTCCATCGCCGTGCCATCCAGATCGTTCTCTTGATAACTTTTGATCATCAGCGGAATGCCCATATCCAGAATATCAAACAGATTGTACGAGGCAATAAAAGCCAGGGCAAAGCAGGCCAAAAAGTACAGTCTGTGACTCTCGGACATGTACACCAGCTCGGGGCCCTTGCTCTCCTTGAGGCGATTCATTAGCTGTGAAAAGCTCATATTGGGACCGACTCGAGGCGTGTCTGCCTTTGGCAGGAGCGTCGGGGCAATGTCTTTGTGAAATGGAAATTTTGGCACCCTGCTGGCGAGGTCGTTTGCACGGGGATCGGTGTTGTCTGTGGACCGGGGCAATTGTGAATTGAAGCGAACCAGCGGGAAACCGCGTGCCACGGGGAATCCTCCCGCCAGGGGCCGAGCCAGTGAAAATATACACCTACTATTCCTCGGTAGCATAATCATAACCAATCCCCACCAACCCGTCAAACTAGACAATAAATAAAACTCTACTTTTCATTCATCTTGCGGTACGCTTCAATGACCTTGGCACGCTCCTCGGCAAGCATGTCACGGCGAGCTTGAGAGCCAGCCGCCTTGGGTACATTATTGAACCGCTTCAGGGCCGGCAGCTCGGGAGGCCGGTCTGCTACCTCGCCAAATTTGGCGCGCTTTTTGTTCTTTTCGAGTTTGGCCCACGGATCGGGCGACCCGGACCGCTCGCTCCACTTTGGCTCGTCCTCCTCGTCGTCGCTGGGCATTTGCCTGCCGCGCTTCTCCTTGATTGCATTGTGTTCTTTGCGCAAATTGTCGGCCTTTGTGCGCTGCTTTTTGGCAATCTTTGTTGCCTTTCTTGATTCGGCGCCCTTGGCAGCCGGTAGAGGCACAGCGTCATTGACACGCTGAGAGAACTCCCACATGCTCTCACCCTTGCGAATGCGTAGCGGGGCAGGCTTGGGCGCTTTCTTTTCCTCCTGCTTCTCTTGTTGCTTGGTTTTGGACTTTTCACTGGCAAACTTTTGATAGCGTAGGATCTTTTTGTAGGCGCGAGGCATATCTTGGTCGTCATTGACCTGTTTGCCCTTGCGTTTGTTGACGGCAACGCTTGGAGCGTGGTCAAAATCGTCGTCCTTTCTCTGCTGTTTGGGCATCAAACTGAAATTTCAAAAAAAATTTGTAATAAAATGCCAAAGCGTAGCAGAAAGCAGTCTGTGGTGCAAGAAAAGCAGCGCAAAAAGATTGCTAGCGACGAATCGCTTCAGGTTGACTGGGATCAATTACAGGACCAAAATCATGCCGGTCTCGAGGACCAGATCGAGGACTATGAAGCGGCACCACGAAGCTTTGGCCAAGACTCGGACGATGAGGGCCTTCCAGTGATTAAAGACGGCAAGGTAACCAAGGTTAGGCGGCAAGCTCCTCAAAAAGAGAGCGAGAGCGAGGAGGAGAGCGAGTCTGAGGACGAGCCCGAGCACGAGGAGCAGCAGCAGTTCACAGAGCCCAGTCTCGCCGAGCTACGGGAAAAGATCGCTCTTTATGCCAGCGTTTTGAACGAAAACCCCGAGGAGCACATCAGCAAGGTCAAGGATCTCACCCAGCTGGCGGTGAGTACTCGCAAGGCCAAGAACCGTCAGGTGCTCCTGCTCTCTCTTGCAACCATTTTCAAAGACCTGCTTCCGGGGTATCGCATCAACCCACTAAGTGACGCCCAGAGGCAGGAGAAGGCGTCCAAGGAGGTGCGCCAGCTGCGCGAGTTTGAGCAGACGCTTCTGTCGCAGTACCAAAAGTTTGTGCAAATGCTGAGTTCCTTCTTCAAGGCCGGCAAAAAGGGCGACGACAACAACAAGTATATTATTGCGTGCACGTGCATCACCGTGGTATGCGACCTGCTCGAGTCTGTGCCCTACTTTAATTACCGCGACAATTTGATTTACGTTTTGGTGGAGAAGCTCAGCATGCAGCGGATCGACAACTCGTACAACGCTGCCATCAGCTGTGTGCAGTCGCTATTTGAGCAAGACAATGAGGGCAACGTCTCGCTGGAGATTGTGACGCAGCTGGCCAAGATGATCAAGCGTCGCCACTACAAGGTCGACTCGCGGGTGCTCGCGACCCTGACGCACCTGAGGCTCTTGACCGAGCTGGTTGGCCGCGCCGACCTCGAGCGGATGATCAAGGAGAAGCCCGAGGCCGAGCACGTGCGTAAAAAGGACCGCGTCCACCTGACGAAACGGGAACGCAAGCAGCGCAAGGAACAAAAGCAGATCGACGAGGAGATGCGCCAGGCAGAGACCCGTGTGAGCGCCGACATGCGCGAGAAGCTGCAGGCACGCACGCTCAAGCTGGTGTTTGTGCTGTACTTTAACATTCTCAAAAACAAGAGCAAGACCCTGACCGGTGTGACGCTCGAGGGGCTGGCCAAGTTTGCGCATCTCATCAACTCGGACCTGTTTGGCGACCTGCTCGAGGTGCTCAGGCAGATTGTCAACGAGCAGGACCAGCAAAACAACCGTGAGAGCCTGCTGTGTATCTGCACTGCGTTTGCGCTGCTCAACGGCCAGGGCCGCAAGAACGCCGAGTCAATGAACCTGGACCTGACATTTTTTGTTAATTTATTCTACAAGACGCTCTTCCAGATGGCGCTGGATCCGCACATTGAGCAGAGCCACAAGCACCTGATGAGCGTGCACCGGGGCAAGCTCGCGAGCGAGACAGACATGCTGATGCGGGCGTTTGAGGCGATCTTTACAAAGAGGATCAACGTGTCGCAGCAGCGCGCGATGGCGTTTTCGAAACGGCTGGGGATCTGCGCGCTGCAGTTTCCGGAAAAGACCACGCTGATTGCATTCAACATTCTCGAGCGAATCATCAAGCGGCACCCCCAGGTCAAGGCGCTTCTATTTACCCAAGACAGGGTGGTCAAGGGCCGCTATAACCTGGAGGTGGACGTGCCCGAGTACTCCAACCCCGAGGTGTCGACCTTGTGGGAGCTCACGGTCATGTCGCGACACTTTAATCCCAACGTGAGTCTAAAGGCACGCCAGCTGCGCAATTTGACAGAGTAGTTTTTAGATTGAGTCATGATGAGGATCATTCAAGCGCCCATGGCTGGGGTGTCGACAGTAGCACTGGCCGCAGCGGTCTCCAATGCCGGTGGGATCGGCTCACTCGGACTTGCGGGGCAATCCGCGCGGCAGGTGCGCGAGCAGATCCTGCAGCTCAAGGCCGCCACGAGCAACCCGTTCAATGTGAACTTTTTCTGCTTTGAGTTTAAAGCGGAGGAGAACGGCGTCAACGAGGCGTGGCTGGACCACCTGCGGCCGCTCTTTGAGGCTGCAGGGGTCGAGCGGCCGCGGCAGCTGCGGCCCGTGTACGAGCCGTTTGGCGACGATATCTTGCAAGTTTGCTTGGAGACGCGGCCGCCAATTGTGAGTTTCCACTTTGGAACGCCCGGCACGGCGGCAGTGGAGGCGCTGAGGGCGGCTGGCGTTAGACTGCTGGGCACGGCCACCAGCGTCGAGGAGGCACTGCACATGCAGCAGGCAGGTATGGATGCGGTAGTTGCGCAGGGTTACGAGGCTGGCGGTCATCGTGGCACGTTTGAGTCCAACCCTCAGAACGACGAGCGGCTGGGGACGCTGGAGCTGGTGCGACGGGTGGTTTCCAAACTCGAAATCCCCGTGATTGCAGCTGGCGGGATCATGGACAGCACGCAGGCACAGCAGGCGCTCGACGCGGGGGCGTGTGCGGTGCAGCTGGGCACGGCGTTTATTGGGTGCCCCGAGAGCGCCGCCTCTGAAGGGTACCGGCACAACCTGCAGCAGGGCAAGACTCTTGTGCACAATACAGTGTCTGGACGGATGGCAAGAGGGCTGCCCAATGCGTTTGTAGAGCACGCCCTTGGGGCGGCGACGCCGGTGCCCAACTTTCCCGAGGCGTACGCCGCGCAAAAGGCGCTCGCGGCCCATTTCGCCAACCAGTGGGCGGGGCAAAACTGCGCGCAGGCGCAGGCTATCCCCGCGGCGGCCCTTGTGGGCCAATTTGACCACTTGACATGTACAAGTACCTCATCAACAAGTGGATGGACCCGGTTGTGGCGGTAGGCATTGGCTGTCTGGCGTACAAACAGTGGGAGCTCAAGCAGGCGGGGCCGAGCCTGGTCGATCTGGCGAGAGAAAAACTATTTCCTTAGGAGCCAATTTCCAAGGCGACCCGACTCCTAAAACTATTTAGCGTTTTTACCTTTGATTACCAAACCTTATGCCTAGCTGGACGCAGCGGACACGCCAGGCGAAACGGCACGTGCTGCGGGCCGTAAACGTGGTTCTGCGGCGCAAAATAGTGCTTTTTGTGGTGCTGCTGCTATTCACGCTGTCGATGTTCACCGCCTTCCCGCTGCTTCCGCACCTCAGCCTCGCGTCACCAAAGGTGGTGATTGTTGTTGGCGCAAACAAGGGCGGCGGCGTGCTGCAGTGGAAAGGCGCCAACGAGTGGGAGGTGGAGCGGCTGAGCATTCAAAACAAGCGTGACTACGCCGCGCGCCACGGCTACAGCCTGGCGATCAAGGACATGAAGGCGAAAAAGCGCTATACGCATGAGTGGCGCGAGTCGTGGGAGAAGGTGGACATTTTGCGCGAGACTATGCGGCAGTACCCCAAGGCCGAGTGGTTCTGGTGGCTCGATCTGGAGACGTGGATCATGGAGCCGGACGTGCGCCTCGAGGACCACGTTTTCCGCCAGCTGCACACGTTTGAGCGCAACCTGACGCACCACAACCCGGCCGGACTGCAGGTGGAGATCCCGTTTGTGGACGAGACGCAGCCGGTGGACATGATTCTGACCCAGGACTGCGGCGGGTTCACGCTGGGCAGCTTCATGCTGCGGCGCTCCGCGTGGACGGACCTGCTGCTGGACATTTGGTGGGACCCTGTTTTCTACGAGCAAAAGCACATGGAGTGGGTGCACGCCGAGCAGACGGCGCTGGAGCACCTGTACAACTACGAGGCGTGGATCCGGTCGCGAATCGCGTTCCCGCCGCAGCGGCAGATCAACGCGTACGCCCAGGGCGCCTGCGCGGACCACTCGAACGACCAGCGGTTCTTTTACAACCGCGACAGCCGCGACTTTGTGGTCAACATGGCGGGCTGCCAGTGGGGCCGCGACTGCTGGAAGGAGATGCACGACTACAAGGAGATGGCTCATCAGTTGCACAAGAAGAAGTTTTATTTGTTTTAGAGTAGGGTAGGAGGGTAGATCTAAGGTAGATCTGAATGAGGAGGTATAGTGTTGTTTCTGGGTCCGGGGTGTCTCTGGTCCAGGGTGTCTCTGGTCCAGGGTGTTTCTGGTCCAGGGTGTCTCTGGTCCAGGGTGTCTCTGGTCCAGGGTGTCTCTGGTCCAGGGTGTCTCTGGTCCAGGGTGTCTCTGGTCCAGGGTGTTTCTGGTCCAGGGTGTCTCTGGTCCAGGGTGTCTCTGGTCCAGGGTGTCTCTGGTCCAGGGTGTCTCTGGTCCAGGGTGTCTCTGGTCCAGGGTGTCTCTGGTCCAGGGTGT